>BFEA01000585.1:60704-89950 GCA_003427395.1 Chara braunii
CAACTACAGCAATGAACAGCAACCAGACAACTTGACTACCAGCGAGTGATGATGTCAACACCAATGCAGACCTCCACCATCACCAGGTACGTGTCATCTTCCCCACACTCTCCCTTGTTACCCACACAGCGCCCTTCACCTCCGAAGTACCACCTTCGCCCTCACCTCCCCTGCACCCTCTTGCGGCCCGGCTATGGCCGCCAGTGCTCTGCAAGCGGGCAGCGCCCTACCACCTAGCGCTGCCCTGCTTCTTCTTAGTGCAGCGCTGCTCTGCATTAGCGCAGCACACTTGCATCTGCGCAGCGTGCCCGCATATGCCAGCATTGGCCAAGATCCCCGTTGCCTCGCCCTGCTTGCCTATATGCCAGTGCAGTGTGTGGGCGGCCTCCCTTCAGCCTGTGACCGGGGCCCAGAGGCTGAAGCCAACTCGATACAGTTGGGCCCCGGGGTAAGGCAATTGCGCCTCCTTCATCAAGGCCTGCGGCCAGATTCAGACTGTGGGTCGATTTCCCTTTGGCATTTTCGGCCTCTCTTCCCAGCATGCATTGTCGGCCTCACGTTCAGATGCCCAGGGCCTAACCAACTCAGAGGCCCTGGACTTTCAGCATTTGCTGAAATCCGAGACTCGGTGCACTCCAACCAACTGGCGTACTGCAACTGTATGAACCCCACTTCGTCTTGTCGATTTGCTGGCCCGCCTTCACTTAGGGCGGGCACTAGGCTTGCTAGGGCCTTAGCCCAGAACATGTACATCATGGCAAGGCCCCTACTTGAGGGCTCAATCCTCACACTATCACCCCCACCCTCCTTTTTAAAGTTTTTGGGTGGGAAGTACCGTCCCTAACCTGCCAGTAACACTTCCAGGCCCCTTTTTAAAGTTTTTGGGTGGAGGGTTAACGTTTGCAGAAAGCCCAGTACGTTGTTGTCAATGTCTGCTGAAGCCTGTAGTTGCTGAAACCCCTCCACCAACACCCTCACCGTAAACCCCCCAACCCCGGACCCTCAACCCCTGAAATAACCCCCCACACACACAAAACAACCCCCCAAACGAAACTTCTCTGTTCAAAGTTTTCTTTGTGGATTCGGGGAGATCTCGGCGAGCGCAGTCCAACCATGTTTTCACAAAAAAAAAATAAAAAAAAATTGACCCAGTTTTGGGCCCAACCGAAATTCCGGTTGGACCGCCGGGGGTCCAACCGGCCCGGTCCAGCCGGCCGGTTGCCGGCACAGCCATGGTTTTGATACATTTTGTGACCGAATTCATCCTAAGATGAAACGATTGCAAAGTGCCTTGAATTTTTTTTATTTTCGAAGAGAAAATCAAGATAAATGAAGAAGGAAGTAGACCGGGATGCAACGGATCACAAAAAGTAAAGCAAACACATGTTTCAAGTACATCCGGAGCCAATATTGGGCTCGCATGCACTTGAGGATGTGCCGCTTCATTTTGTTTCAGTTTGAGGCAAGTGTGGGGGATGTGGGATTAGAAAAAGGGTCACCATTGCCATCCGAGATGTAACGGACTACAAGGGAGTGTCAAGGCCATGAGAAATTGAGCCTTGACGACTGCAAGGCACTGGAAAAGAGAGCCTCAAGCATGAGGACCAAATTACGACGATGAACGGCGACCGCGAGATCAAAGATCACATGACCAGGAATATTTGGCATGCTTGAGACACATGAGGAGGAGGAAATTGGGAATGTCGGGGACAAGGGATTTCCAAATAAAATTGGGACGATGTGGGAGTAGTGTCGGGGACCACATGAGGTCAAATAGAAATATAAAAAATGAGCACTGGGACCGGCGGAACCACGACGGGACTAGTGTCGAGGACTAGTGCGGAACAAGTGTCGGGGACTTGAGATATCCCAAGAGAACTGTGGAGCATCATGAGGAATGAATCATCAAAGAAAGATGCATCGTTGAGATCGAGATCTAATAGCTCAAAATATTAGTAGCACTAGTGCAAATTCTAGCGGGATCAAACGGGAGAGCAGTAGAGGGCAAAGAAGGGAAGAATTAACTTCAAATAAGGAAGATGGGTGTAAATTGCAGGCCGAGATATCTCAGACCACCCTGATTATAGAAACTAGAGACTTGAGAGGCCCCATGAGAGAAATAAGCTACCAAGGGAAAAATGAAGCAAAAGGGACCACAACTTGGAGCTAACTGCGGCGAAAGGGGGCTCCCTTGGGCATGAGGGTGCCATAACTGCAGTCCGAGAAATAATGGACTGCCCCTTGGGCATGATCTAGGCCTAGATCAAAAGTCATGGCCTAGAAAAAACCTCAACAGCTAGTTGACACTTGTCATGTCAGAAAATAAAAGAAAAAAAAAAAAAGGAGAAAAAAAAAGGAGAATGAAACAAATTAGGAGGAGAAGGTGGGAGTGAGTTGGCCGTCAGTAGGGACTGGCATAGTAGGGATTCGCAAGTCCCTACTGTTCGAATCTTGTGGGGGAAAATAAAAGAGAAAAGAAAAGAAAAAGAAAAAGTAACACTAACCGTCAAAAAGAGCCACTTGGGAGATACATTTGTGACTGGATTCATCCTAGGGTGAATTGGTCACAAAGTATCTTAATTTTCTTTAGATTTTCTTGAGAAAATAAAAAAAAGTAAGACCTCTTGCAACCGATATACAACGGATTGCAAAAGGGAAGAGAAACACATGTTTCAAGTACATTTGAAGCCAATATTAAGCTCGGATGCACTTGGAAATGTGCCGGTCCATTTTGTTTCAGTTTGAGGCAAGTATGGGGACAATGAGACTAGGAAAAGGACCAGCATTACACTAAGGGGATTAGCGGACTGCATGGAGGCGTCAAGGCCAAAGGAAAATGAGCCTTGGCACGCTCAAGACGCTAGAAAGTTGTGTCTCAAGCATGGGCAAGTGGAGGTTGTAAATGGCGACAGTGAGATGTGGATCTAGCAGTCGAGAATATTAGGCAGGCTTGGGCCACATTGAGAAGTAAGACTGGGACTGACGGGGACTAGGAAGTCCCAAATAAAAATAGGACATCATGAGAAACGGTGTCGGGGACTAAATGGACCAAAAAAAAAAACTCAAGAATTGGGACATGTGCTGGTGGGACTACCGGTGGGACTAAAAAATGGGACTAGTATGAAAGAAGTGGCGGGGACTTGATGGGTCCGAAGGAATCATGAGCCAACATGAAGGATGGGCAGGCAAAGCAAGTCACACCGTTAAGATTCAAATCTAGCGGTGAAAAATATTAGCAACTACTAGTACAAGCACATTCGGGTCAAGGTGAGAGGAAGTCGGGGTGAAAGGAAGGAAGAAACCAAGAGAGGAGGCCTACCTTGTAGTCCGAGATATCTCGGACTTGCCTAGTAAACGAAAATAGAGCCTTAAGAGACTCTTATGCAGAAAATAGGCTTCCAAGGAAAAATCGGAGCAGGGGAAGTCAAAAGTTTAGACTAACGGAGGCAAAATGAAGCTCTATGAGTATGGGGGTCTCATTATTGTAATCCGAGAAATAACGGTCAACAACTTGATCTAGATTTGGCTCTAGATCAAGATCAATGACCTAGAAAAGGTCTCAACAACTACTTGACACTTGTCACATCAGAAATAACAAAAAAGAAAAAAAGGAGAAAGAAAGGGGGGAGGATGAGACAAAGGAGGAGGGAAATGAGCCGGCCAGTTGGGACTGGCACAGTAGGGACTGGCGGGTCCCTATTGTGACCTCATCACTCCGGATTTAGTGGAGGCAAATCCTTAGTTATCTCGACAATATCTGAATTAAAAATGTGAAAATGAGAGAAAAAGCAGAAAGGAGTTGGCCGTTTTTTTTCTAGGCCATAGATCTGAGATCAGATCTCATGGAGGAGACAATATGGCCGTTTTTTGTGGGGCCAACTCAAACGACAAACTCCGGAATGAGTTGGCAGCCCAAAATGAAAAGAAACAAAAGAAAAGAAAATACGAGACAGTACATTTGGCCAAAAACAGAGGCTAGATGCACCAGAAATTGAGAAGGTGGGCCATGGGGCAAATATGAAGCATGGGGCACTTGTGGCCAAAAACAAAGGCTAGATGCACCAGAAATTGAGAAGCTCGGAATATTCCTGGCCTTGGATCTCAGACAGATCCAGGGCTGAAATTGAACCGAGGTTCGAGAAAGTACCTCGGCCTATCCCAAAGGGGGCAGGACTAGAGAAAATCAAGGAAAAGGCCCATAAGGCCTTTTTCTTTCAAGAAAGGCTGCCCCTTGATTATTAGGACCAAGGGGCAGCATATGAAAATCAGAATGAGGCATGAGGAGGCCCTAGAGGCAATCCGAGTTGGTACCAACCACTCGGGCTGCATGTACTTGGCCAAAAAGAGGCCAGGTACTCCCGGAGAGGCCGAGTAGTGGGAAAAACCTTGGGGGTATGTCGCTTCACCATGAGGCACATGGAGAGGCTCATGGGCTGGCCGAAGTGTTGTGCCCAGCCTATATAAGCTGGGGGAGGAACCGGCCACACTCACATTTGCATGAGGCGAGTACATGCTGGCCGCATGAGCCCAGAGAGCACTTCACTCAACAGGAGTGAGAGGAGGGGAACCGCTGCCAATTTGGGAGTTTAAGGGACATACCAGGCTAGGGAGGAGAGCTACTGAGGCTAGTAGAGGCAGTGCAAGCCTAGGGGAGTGATCCGCCATAGCCCTCAGACTGTGTGGAAGAGAGGAAGGCTAGTAGGGGTCCCCTTAGCCCTCCTAGTGGGGAGGACTTCTTAGCCTTAGTTGTAGGAGTTTGCCATAGCTAGGGAGAGACTGAGGGAATGAGAAGGATGAGGATTGGAGAAGAAGGAAGCCATAGCTAGAGGACAAGTGTGCAAAGGAAGGAAGAACTCCATCAAGATTGACACCTCAAGATCAAGACACCAGAAGAGGTGAGTGGGAAAAGGAGACTGTGCTCTCTTTCTTCATCACCTTCATACCTTCTTCCTCCTCCACCTCCTTCACCCATCCACCATAACCAATCAGCTTCATACCTTCTTCCTCCTCCACCTTCTTCACCCATCCACCATAACCAATCACCTTCATACCTTCTTCTTCCTCTACCTCCACCCGTCCACCATAACCAATCACCTTCATACCTTCTTCCTCCTCCACCTCCTTCACCCATCCACCATAACCAATCACGTTCATACCTTCTTCCTCCTCCACCTCCTTCGCCCATCCTCCATAGCCAACTACCTTCACACTTTCTTCCTCCACCTCTTTCACCCATCCACCATAGCCAACCACCTTCACACCTTCTTCCTCCTCCACTCCCTTCACCCATCCGCCATAGGCAACAACCTGCCCGTTCACCCATCCACCATAGCCAACCACCTTCACACCTTCTTCCTCCTCCACCCCCTTCACCCATCCGCCATAGGCAACAACCTGCCCGTTCACCCATCCACCATAGCCAACCACCTTCACACCTTCTTCCTCCTCCACCTCCTTCACCCATCCACCATAGCCAACCACGTTCACACCTCCTTTCTCCTCCACCTCCTTAACCCGTCCCCCTTAAACAACTACCCCACACCTCCTTCATCCCCCACCTCGATGGCCAACCGACACAGTGTTCAATGAGATATAGAATTGCGAAACATGGGATGGAACTTAGGTAGGACGGTAGGACGAGTAGGGGATAAACTTTCATTAGGAGTACGGGGTCTCTCTCTCTCTCTCTCTCTCTCTCTCTCTCTCTCTCTCTCTCTCTCTCTCTCTCTCTGCCTCTCGCTCTCCCTTGCTCATCAACGCCCTCTCAACTACCCCTCCCGTGCTCTAAACCCTCTTGGCATGCGGCTAACCCTTCCCCACTTGCTTGTCACATTGCCAGGGGACGAACGGGGAAAGAGCTTTGGCCTCACTTGGTAGAAAGAGAGGGCAAGGGGAGGGTCGCCCATCGCTTGCGCCACGAAGACTGAAAAGTGCTTGAGGTTGGGAAAAAACTTGTAAGCTTAAAACATTGAAGGATTCATAAGGACTTGAGGATTGGCAAGAACCCAAGATTTGAAAAGATTTAAAGGTCAGTGGACTCGACCAACACCCCGACTGCATGAGAATGAGAAGAGGATGGCTTGGACATTGTAAAGGAACAGACAAGTAAACAACCAAGAGGGAAAGAACATAAGCATGTGGGAAGGAAGAACATAAGCATGTGGGAAGGATTATGTATTGACCCCGAAAGGGGGTTGTGCGTGTTTATATTGCATTGAGCGTGCAGATGAGTAGTCCTTAAGATGCCTTCAGCTTGATGGTGCCCGGATGGGCCGGGTGGCTAAAAGGGGACGAAAGCCAAAAAGGGTTGTGAACGTCACCCTCTTCCCCCTCATGGATGAATCTTTATGCGTGTCATTGAACGAAAATGGTCTGAATGGTTGTGGTATGCAAAACGTCAATTGGTCGATAAGGCCGCTGAGTCACATGAGTATACGGGTGGGGCCCTGAAAAGACTAAGGGGTGTATAGACAATCAATGAAATACGATGCATGAGACATGAATGATGTATGAGGTAGTGGAGGCCAGCACGGCTAGAGGACCGCACGGAGAGCGCCCTAGGGAGGCGACGGGGCCCGACGTGACTTAGTCCACGACCCTAAGCCAAGGGGCACCTGTCTATCTCAATGACGCCGCGAAGGTTCTGCACTCAGTGAATGGATGTGTGGCCCAAAGAGGACGCTTGGCCTACGTGTACAAGAAAAAAATTTATCAAAGAACCTCTACTGCTGGAGCATTGGAAAGAGCAATTGTCTTCGAACATAACATATTGTCGACGAAAGGACGCTTGCGAATGATCAGTAAAACTTACCCACCTAGCGAGAAACCTGAGCTACATCCCGGAATGTCAAAGCTCTCTCGCTCCATGGCCCACCCTCATCCATCTCAAAGCACTAGGTGGCCCACCCTCATCCATCTCAAAGCACTAGGTGGGGTGACTCTGTGATGAATGGCTCTGCGCCCTGAGCATGCGCTTGGGCGGAGCTGAGCCACCTGGGACCCGCACAAGGGTCGACTCAAGCTCGAAAGTCTAATAGGGTGGGGCCCTACACCGAACGCATGTTCGGTCAGGTCCTGACATCCGGACTTCCGGACATATCCGGACCTGTGGACATGCATGGTTCCGGACGGTCCGGACCTGTAAGCAGGTCCAGAAATGTTTGGACCGTTAAAAAAAACAAAACTAAAAAATTTTGAAAAAAAAAATGTTATGCAGAATAACAATGCAAAGCACTTTTGCTTCAGACTCATGTCAGAATTCCTAACCAAACTTGAGTTAAAAGTAAGAAAATATAAAAACCTAGGCTACCAGCCGGGCCACCCGGGTCACCCTATTTTCCCCGACGGCCCGACCGTGCAAGGACCAAGGAAGGTCCTAGCAAAAAAAAAAAAAAAAAAAAAAAAAAACCTATATTATGAAGAAAAATAAACTGAACAACTTTTGCCTCAGGGTAAAGTTAAAAATTAACTTTTATTTTTTTATTTTTTTATTTATTTTTGGCCCGGCCAGGCAAGTGGCCCCGGGCCAGTCTAGTAGCCTAGATAAAAACTTTAAAAAATACTTTAAAAATTAACGAATTATTCATAATTAATTAATTACTTAGGTATTAGTAATAAATTATCATAGAGATAGACCATGTTCGGACCCCCCAAAAAAAAAAAAAAACGGGCTTGGAAAACCCCCAAAACAATTTTGGGCGCTTTGCTCCTCAGTGGGGAAGCGTTGTGGACCTTTTTTTTTTTTTTTTTTTTTTTTTTTTGCAGATTCGGACCTTTCGGACAGGACGTCAGCAATCCAGACTGAATCCAGATCGTCTGGACCGTAGCCATAAAGAATATAGAGCCATATATCCCATCAACAATGGTAAAAGGAGTTTATGAGGATCCTACTCGTTGTGATCAACGCTTCCAACTATTCAATGTCATGACAATTGAATTACAACTTTGTACTTGACTCTCTTGTGAGCCTCCAGGCACAAAGTGCAACAATTGGACACGAAGTGGTGGCCAAAATTGCTTCAAAATGTATCCTATTTAGAATCTCAAAAGAATCTAGTCATTACCCTACAACAAAAAAAATCTCTCTTTTTTTTGTTCACTTTACTTTCTTGTTTTAACCATCTAACTTTTTGTTTTGTTATGAATATAGAGCTCACATAGTGCCTGAATTTTTTTTTTTTCCTGTTAATGCAGTTCTTCATAGTATACCGAATAAATTAGAAGGTGTTGTTGCAATAAGTTTTGTCTTTCTTTCACTATTTGCTTCACCTTTTATTAACACTTCATATGCTTCCAAAACATTAAGTTGGACGAATTTGGAAACATGTGTAGCATCGTGTTTAAACCCGAACGTCCGCGACTGAACACGAACGAGCGATAAAACCCTCCGAATACATACACAAAAATATTAAAATATATATGAGTCGGTGAAACTCCGACGAAACAGTTTGTAACAGCCTCTCGTTTGTTGTCCTCTTCTCTCTCTCTGCCTACGGTTTACTGGGCAATTCTTTTTGTGACGATATATATAACGTTGCGACTTGTGCTCACCCTCGTACAAGTACGAGTCGTACTCCTTACTCGTACGCTAGGGCCTGTACAACTTTTTCTTCCCCCTTAAATTATATTAAGAATCTGCAGATAATGCTCAACCTAATGTTGCTTGTATTGTGTTGTTGCACCACATATTTTGTTTTCGTTTTTTTTTAATGATTTTTTTTTTTTTTTTTTTTTTTTTTTGTACGGTAACATACAAGACGTACAGGTTCCCGTACAGGTTTGCATATAGATATTACATGTACGTTGCGTACGAAAAGGCCCCGTATGTGTACTTTCGATAAAGTAGTGACGATATATATAAAAACAAAAATGTTATGTAGAATGATAATGCAAACAACTTTTGCCCGAGCGGTATGTACAAATTCGTAACCGAACTCGAGTGAAACTCTGACGAAACAGTTTGTCACACCGAATACTCAAACATGTTTGGCTGTTCAGAAAACCACGAACATGTTCGGTGTGCTACACGGTTGGAAACTTTAGGAAATTCACTTTGTACCACTTATTTTTATTTGTTTGTGGTTTCTAGTCTTATTTTATGAGGAGTTCCCATGTCGAATTTGACTTTGTTATGTTAATTTACGAATGACTAAGCTACCAAAGTGGCCCGGGTCCACTTGCCCGACCGGGCCAAAAATATATTTAAAACTACGTTGTTTTATCGGACGTCCGGGACCCCCCTGACCGTCCGGGATGTTCGACCGGACGTCTGGTCGGACGTCGGATCGGACAGGGGTTGTCCGACGTAGCGCCAAAAAAAAAAATAAAAAAATTGAAAAAATCCATGTGGCTTCTACCTTGCATAAGGTGTATGCCACCAAAATTTTGGCTCATTTGAGCCAGTAGAAAAAAAGTTAAAATTCTTCAAAGTTTCTAATCCCCACCTATACCCCTCCTATCCCCACCAAAACCCCTCGTACCCCCCCCTCCCMCCCCAAATAGCACCCTATCACCAAATGCTCAGAAAATTCTGAATTTTTTTTATGGGGGATCTCTATGGCATGCGCAACACTTTTTTTTTCTTTTTTTTTTTTATGTCAAAAAGTGGTTGTCCGAGATCCCAGACAACCCCCCTACCGGACGGTTGGGGGAGACGTCCGGCCGAGATGTCCGGCCATCGGACGACTGGTAACCTAGATTTAAAAAATAAAAATAAAAATTACTTTTTATTTTTTTTATTTTTTTAATATTTGGTGAAGAATTTTGATATGAACCTGAGGCAAAAGTTGCTAAGTTTATTTTTCTGCATAACATAGTTGTTTTTCATACTTTCTGTTTTTTTTTTTTTTTTTTTTTCGGTTGGGACCTTCCCTGGTCCTTGCACGGTCGGGCTGCCTGGAAAAATAGAGTGACCCGGGCGGCCCAACGGTAGCCTAGACGAATAATGAATTCAACATTGAAAATTATTATCGAGGAAGCTCGAATTTGTTTTTTGTGGACAAGAGCATGTGGTTTAATTCGATTCAACGTGGAAACGGAAGTCTGGTGAGTTTGGCGACGAGTCGTTGCGGCGCCCGAAACCAGGTGACTCTGGCGATATGGCAGATGTGAAGCGTCTGCTTTGGTGAGCAGAGTGAGCGCCCACACAGTTGGATAAATAAATAAGTCATGTCCATCTCGCTGCAGATTACTAAAAATTAATAAGAAATTAAATTCAATAAATGAATAAATATAGGGTAACCTGTTGTTCATTCATTCTGTCGATTAGGGGAGGCTACGGTGCTTTTTTTTTTTTCCTTTTCTTTTCTCTAAGGTTTCACTGGATCAAGTGATCAGTTTTTCATTACCTGTATCACTCTTCACTCGACTCGGGCCTTTTCTTTAGAGTCCTATTCAATATGGATTAATATCATACATAATGAAATTAACAACGAAGAGTAGACATAGAGAATTACCATAAGATAATAATAGAATAGATCCATCATACACTCTTGCCCCCACAAGTACATTACATGTAATTCATGAATGTATGAAGGTCACAAAGAGGGAGATGCAGGATTCGAACCTATGTAGTAATATAACCTTCAACAAATGTACAGTCTGGTGCTTTCAATCACGCAGCCACTCTCCCTAAGAATTCATCATCCTACATGATTTGAACTTGTGACCTTCAACTTAAAAGGTTGTCTGTTTATCAAGTTGAGCTAAGAATCCAACTCACCCAAAGAGTCAACTCAACCGCCATAACAAAACAAGCAACTTATTTCATTTATGTATGCCCTCATTCAGTCTTTTCCTGGGATTTGCGAAAAGCATCACCCTAACATAACACATTTTCGTAATGAAAACGGAATCTATTTTGCGCATGGTAACCGCCCGGACATCCGGACCGGGTTCCATACAGTCCGGTGTCCAGTGTCTGGACAGTATGTCTAGATTGAGGCCTCTGGGGCAAAAATCAAAAAAAAAATTGGGGCGGCCCAGGACGTTTATTGGGTCTTGGCCGCCCCTAGAAAAATAATGGGTTGATTTTTTAATGTCGTTTCACCCCACCGGACAGGGCCTAGAGGTCCAGACACAAGACACTGCAGGTTTTTGGGGTGGCGGGTTTCGCACAGGCCGAGCAATTTCAAAGCGGCCTTTTCGATGTGGAGCCAGCTGCTGCTGCCCGTTGGGGAGGGAGAGAGAGAGAGAGAGAGAGAGAGAGAGAGAGAGAGAGAATTGACAATGCTGCCAGTCTGAAGACTCTGACATTCTGAATTGAATTGCAAAGTTTGAACTTTTAAGTTATATATGAAGTTATGAACTTAAGACTCTGACGTTCTGAATTGAACTATGAAGTTCGAACTTTCAAGTTATATATGAACTTATGAACTTAAGTTACTAAATCCAAAGTTCAAAATCCAAAGTTAATTATACTTTTTTCAAAAAAAGATTCTTTGTTTCTTTAGTCTTGTGCCTGCTTTGCACTGTTTGCAACTCTGCATGTCTGGTAGTTAAATGCTGTCTCTTATACACATCTAGATGTGAAAAAAGATTCTTTGTTTCTTTAGTCTTGTGCCTGCTTTGCACTGTTTGCAACTCTGCATGTCTGGTAGTTAAATGTGGTCGTTGATTTGCTGCAAGACATGTGCTCTGATGTGTGAAGTACATAGTGCAAAGCACGTAAGTGTCTGCCAACACCTCCACCCAACCCCYCCCCCCCCCCCCCCCCCSGTGTTTTTTTTTTTTTTTTTTTTTGTCCGGACATTGTTTGCACCCCGGGGACCGGTCCGGACTGTCCGGTGTCCGGTTATGTCCGGTGCCCGGTGATGTCCGGATCACCGGACAGTCCGGACCGGTCCAGACACTGGTCTGGAAGACAGTCCGAAAGTGTCCGGTGTCCGGGTCTGCGGTTACCATGATTTTGCGTGTTTGAAAATTTATTCTTTAAACTTTTTTATTTAATTTAAATTAGCACAGCTCGCCAGCAGAGCAGTGGACGTGAAAAAATAAAAAAAAGTATCATCGTAGTAATGTCACTCCCATTGCACAAGGTGGCTATTTCTTTTGAAACTATTCCTTCTGGTTGAGAAAAAAATTGATCTACTATATTTAGATAATAGTTACTTACATATTCAAGCGAAAAGTTTGTTTATGCTATCTCAAACAAAGTTTTACCTTAGACTCTTGAAACTCATATGTCTTCTATCAATGGAAGTACTTATAGTACTGGCATAGGGCAAACTTCTATCTCATAATCTATATTGATACTTCCTATGTCGTATGGTATGGATTTAATTCAAATGTTTCTGTTATCTAATACTCCAGTAAATTAGGTTGAACCTAAGTCCAGTATGGACCTAGCACACTTGAAGCGCATTGGAGACTCAATTTTAAATGAAAATGAACAAGATGAGAGCATACAGTGGAACCGGTGAACCATTCGAATCTCTTTTCGAATGTGGTAGAGGGCTCGTAGTACCTTGGAAAATATGGTCTTAAAAATTATGAAGCACGTCGTTGAAGAACAATCTTACATAATAGAGGTGCGAAGCACAAACTCGTAAGAGCTTGTGGAGTTCCGGGAATATGCACTTTGCCGACAACAAATATAAAACTTAAAAAAAGAAAATTTGTATACATACCAACCCAACAATGTTTTTCAAATGTTCCTTTTTTTTTAAATCATACAAACACAAGATTTTGAGTTTCAGTTCCTTGGAGGCCGAAGGCCTTGGAGCCATAAATCATAAAATCTTTGTATAAAAAGTTTGGCAAACTAATACCATCCATTTGAAAAATAATTTGTCCAATCGAGTAGTATTTTCATGGGAACTTTATTTATTGTTGTAGGTTGTGTAGCATTGTGTTTGCATTTGAAGACGAACACGAACATGTTTGCTTGAACGTGAACGAGTGCCTAAAACCCTCCGAACGCGAAAAAAAAACAAAAAAAAAACACACACACAAATTTAAAAAAAAATTGGAAAACATATATGTTATGTAAAACAACAGCACAAGCAACGTTTGCCTTGGAATATGGTTCAAATTTATAGCCAAACGTGAGTTAAAAATAAAAAAACAAAATTATACAGAAAAAAAATATGTTCGCCTAAACACCTTCGCGAGCCGTTCGCACAAACGAGCGAACGTGGAGGGGCGCGGACACGTTCGTCGTGCCATTCACGGTTGATCGTCTTTTGAAAATCTACCATATTTTGTTGAAAAAAATCTTATCCTTTTACTTAAGTAGTCTTATGCTCTCTTCTCACTCGGGATTACATTCTGTTTTTATTAGTTTTATCCATCTCAAAGGACCCAAAGACTCAAAAAATCAAAATAACAATTTTCTTTAGTAATTTCAATAGGCGCATTAATCATGAATGCTTCCAGAACTAAAAAAGTTATTATATACTCTTTCCTGTACTTTTGAATACTGGACAATCTACTAATATGCAAATAGGTATTAAGAACGGTCTGAAGCCATGTGAATAAGTGGAAAAGCGTGGTTCATAAATAGGTTCTAAGATCATTCTAAGAACTTCTCGTTCGATCCTGTCCTGAAAGCATGATGCTCTCAGTGGACGATTTTCGTTCTTCCCAGGTTTCGGCGGAATACGAGTTGCTCCCCATTTAAATTCTCCTTTGACTATCGCATATCGAAGCAAGGCCGCATTTTATTCATCTCAACATTTTCTCATGAAATCGCATCATACAACTCTTCATCAACGTTCCGTCTCGAACACATAACACTCCTAAACGGACCAACACTCCATGCCTTGTGGATGTTTCCGCGCATGTGAATATCCAAGTTCGTATCAGTTTTCAATAGGCACTTCCGAAATAACCTTGATAAGGTTACAAAATTTGCCCTCCAGTGAATTGGTTTTGAAGGCAGTCCACCTGTTGAGCTGGCGACTTCCATTGTTCAAGACGGGCTTCCCATTTGGGTTTGGTAGCTCACACCCTTGGTCAGGGCCAACTGAAGTGGGTGCTCGAACTCCGAAACTGCTTGTTGGAGGCAGCACCCACATTTGTACTCGAGTAGATGCTTCGCGTTTGATCTATCACAAGAGTGGAACAAAAGGCGCAACGAGAAGCAAAGGCCTCTCTTATTTGACATTTAAGGCCGAAGGATGATTCATATATGAGAATTGACTGCATTCATTCTGAGTGAAGATCAAACTCTGTTTTTTTACTCTAATAATTCGGTGGTGATGTCTGTATGCAATGAAAGTTGCACGTATGGTTCGGAGGAGAGAAAAAACAAAGCGTTCAAATTTTGTGACATTCAACGTCATCAAAGTGACCTCGCATTATTCACGTCGGATAAAGCGACCGACATTGTAAGCAAATAAGTACACTTGAAAGTGACTTTGTGTACCATTTTGCTTTTGTTGTGTTAATTGGGTTAACCATCTTTATTACCATCCTAGGTCTTTGGGACTTTATTTTATTTTGGGTAGATAATCGATTGTATTTTATTAGCAATTGGTCAGAAGCGTTCGACCGTACCACAATTAGTGAAAATTCTTTCAAAAGTAGGTGCTTTAGAATATTCTATTATTGTGAGTTTTGCCACAGATTCGTAACGAGGAATCTTTTTATTAAGTATTTTTTAATGGCAAGCCAATCCAGATTCTTGTTGGTGTAGTGAGGGTCACCGTGCAAGTCACCGAATAGTTGTGGTATCCCACCTACACCTCGTGTTCACGAACTCCCCGTTCAACTGCATAGTGGAGACATGGTCTTATGCCAAGCGGTGAGTCACTTTCCGCGTATCAACGAGTAAAGTGACGTAACCTACTCGTTGAATCCGTAAGGAAATTGAAAATGCAATTATTTGAAAGGAATTTGCATTAGTTGTTAATTGATGAATCACCGAAAATAAGTCGAATTTTCAAATTGCGACAACAATTCCAAACTAAAAATTGAGTAGTGATTTAGCTTATTCGATGTCGATGGTTGAAAAACATAATTTATTTGCATACAAGTGACTGAAGCCTTGAAAATATGTATGCAAATTTCCCTAAGCTTCGCGCTTTTTCTTTGTTTTTCGTTTTTTTGTCCTCAAATTTGGTGTTTTGTTGTACGTTAATTGCGTCATTTTGATTCTTTACCATGGCGAATTAATTGCTTCATTGTAAAAGGTCAGTCAAACTCGGAGATAACTGGTTTTCCACGATGAATTTCTTACTATGATTTTTTTAGTTGGAGATCTTACTATGATTTTTTTAGTTGGAGATCGCAAAGCTGTTTGGGATTCGTAGAGACTAAAGCCTGTGTTGCAACGAGATGTCGTTTCACATCTTGTTCCCAATTAATTTGGTAATCTGCCTCTTTCAATTCAAACCCCCACGGATCTTATCCGGAGAAAGGTTCTTGTTCGTCTGCTGAAAAGCATGACTGCAATCAATAAATTTCTCTTCGTTTCTTTTTAGCCTAATTAGTTTTTTTAGGCTGCGACCCTGCCATCGATTTGTGATTGCCGCCACTTTCTTTTCATTAAACCACCACTACCTTAGCCAGTGTTGGGAAAATTGGGAATATACGTCACACCGCATTTTTCGGGGGTCTAGCAACGGGTTGACGAGAAGAAAACGTTTGGGCCTTGTGGACCCAATTGAAAAGAAAAAATAAATAAAAAATTGAAGCTGCATAGTTGAATGGAAGGATGTCGAGGAGGAAGCCATGGAGGAGGTGTGCTCATAGTAGTGCTTCTAGGAATGCATGTGCCCGAAATACTTGCTTGTTTTTTTTTTTTTTTTTCCTTCTCTTTTTGTTTTAGTTCCTTGCCAACGAGGCAGGGCGCTTTCCACGGAAAACTGACACTTGCAACTGAAAGAGGGAAAAAAAAAAAGTTGCATAGTTGAATGTGGGGACGTCCGGGGGGAAGCTGTGAAGGAGGTGTGCTCATAGTAGTGCTTCTAGGAATGCATCTGCCCAAATTCCTTGCTTGTTTTATGTTCTGTTTTTTTTTTTATCATTTGGTTTTATTGCCTTACCAACGAGGCAGGGCACTTTCCATGGATAGCTGACACCTTCAACCGACGAGGCTCCAATCTCACATGTACTGAAGATTTTCTTTCCAACGGTTTTTGCGCCTAAGGAGTTGTTGTGTTTTTTTTTTTTTTTTTTCATGCAGAGCCGTGTTTTGTTGAGGGTTGTAACACCCAGCTCGTACGACATACTTTCATGTCCAGGTTTCGGCCAAAGAGTCGTTGCTTTTTTTTTTTTAATCCAACTGCTTTCTTGTCCAAAGAGTCGTTGCTTTTTTTTTGTCTTTGTTTCCTACGCCTCGATTTGCTGAGGGATGTAACGCCCTCCACCTGCTTTCATGTCCTGACTCCTTAGTGTACTAGTTTCTTTTTTCCTTCTATTTTTTTTTTTTTTTTTTCATTTCTATTGAGTACCAGAAAAGAACATACAATGGGATCCAGGCTTGATAAAACTCGGTGTGTAGTGAAATTCAGGGTCGATAAAAACAAGATCGGTGGTAGTGGTGGTTTAAATTCATAATCCATATCGTTCAGACATCACCACTTTTCTTTCTTCTGACATATATATGGTTTTTCGATTGCATTCCGATTGGTTGGTTTGACCGAGGGCCAATCACCAAAAAACCATTGACGCCAGTGCTTCCAAAATACAAAGTTAGACGAATCTGGAAACTTTAGAAAATTTACTTTATACCTAGGCTACCAAAGTGGCCCGGGGTCACTTGCCCGGCCGGGCCAAAAAAATAAAAAAATAAAAATAAAAATAAAATATTTTTATATTTTATATTTTATTTTTAATTTAGTAAAGAATTTCGATGTGACCCTGAGGCAGAAGTTGTTCGATTTATTTTTCTGCATAACATAATTTTTTTTCAGATTTTTCGTTTTTTTTTTTTTTTTTTTTTTTTTTGCTGGGACCTTTTTGGATCCTTGCACGGGCTGGCCACCCGGGACCCGGGCGGCCCGACGGATAGCCTAGCTTTATACCGCTTATTTTTATTTGTTTCTGGTTTGAGCATGTTAAAATCCAAATTCGTATTTGTTTCCAATAGGCATTGCTTCCCCGAAAACGACTGCTCTTCGAGCCGCCTCATCTCGTATAAGCTCCACCTTTGATCCATTGAGGGAGAGCCCTTCCACACACAGGGCCCCCGGATCACTATGGCCGACTATCGTCCCTGTTCGCGTTGTGCATAACATCTTTCGATCCTTGTACAGGCTGGCCACCCGGGACCCGGGCGGCCTGGCTGGTAGCCTAGCTTTATACCACTTATTTTTATTTGTTTTTGGTTTGAGCACATTAAAATCCAAATTCGTATCTGTTTCCAATAGGCATTGCTTCCACGAAAACGACCTCTCTTCGAGCTGGCTCATGTTGTATAAGCTCCACCTTTGATCCGTTGAGGGAGAGCCCTTCCACACAAAGGGCCCCCGGATCACTATGGCCGACTTTCGTCCCTGTTCGAGTTGTGCATAACATCTTTCAATGTCTCGCTTAAAAACTTACTTTTTTATTCAGCCTTTTAGGTCTTTTTTTGTCCGTTTGGGATTTCTTGCAGTCAGGCCTTCGACTTCGCCCACTTCGTTTCCTGAGGTTGCCTGAAAGTCCACTGGGGAAACTGATTACATGAGTTCAAAAGAAGCACGCTGAAGAAATTTGGTCCACAGTTTCAGTGTGCTGGGGCGGATGTATTCCTATTTTTTTGTTTTGTTTTTGTTTTTGAAAGTTTTACGTGTAGAACCAAATTTCCCAAATTTATGACCAACCATATCTTCAGTGCGTTGCGCCCCTCAACGATTACATGCCAGACGTACTTGGGATGATGATATAGTATGAACCTCGTGGTGACATAAAGGAGGAAAACCTTGATTGAAATGATGTTCAAAGTTTATTTAAATTAACACAATTGTGTCGCATGATTGGTTTAGGTACTCATTTTTGGGTAAATTCTATTTTCATACTACAAAAAAATAAAATTATGTTTTCGTGTGAATTTGCCACTCCAAGAATGATGAAAGTTATGAAACTAATACCCGTTTTGTTTATTTAGTATGTATGATGAACTTCAATAAAACACGCTTTGGATGCGAAAAAAGTCAATCAAAATTGATGAAAATAAGAAAAACGCTTATTAAGAAACAAACACAACATATTGAAAAAATATTTTCGTGTACTATTTTGTTTCCTTGTAGTGGTATGACTAGCCAACAATGGCGACAATTGAAGGATCTTTTATATGTCACTTCTGGCCGGACTTGAACCGATAACTCGTAGGAAGAAATTTTAAGTCTGTCGTGTTTGCCATTTTCACCAAATGAGTTTGATTTCAAACTGAACAGACTCAATCATGCAGAATACGGTGGGACGCCTTTGCCATCTATGTGTTTGATGATTGATTTTCAAGAGTTCCTATGGAATCAACTATCCGATCGTCACACTAATGTTTGAAAATAAGTGAAAAATGAGATGTATAGTAAGAAGAAATAACACACTACTAATAGCCATTCCAATATAAATAAGTGAACTCATCCAAGATGAGTAAATACATATTTCAAATCTTTTTTTTTTTTTTTTTGACGATGGTGAGTTTATTCAATAGAAACTCTTGAAAATCAATCATCAAACATATAGATGCTAAGGGCGTCCTGCCGTGTTTTGCATTATTGAGTTTGTTTAGTTTGAAATCAACCTCACTTGGTGAAAATGGTAAACACGACAGACTTAAAATCTGTTCCTACGGGTTATCAGTTCAAGTCTGATAGTGAGCATGCAATGATTCGAAGACTTCACTTGGTGAAAATGATAAACACGACAGACTTAAAATTTGTTCCTACGGGTTATCAATTCAAGTCTGATCGTAAGGATACAATGATTCGAAGACTTTGTCGCATTCCTCCAATGGTGACACAATAACGATCATAACAATCTCTTCGTGTACCTACGGGTAAATCATATAATTGCATTTTTCAATTTGTTGGAAAATGGTACTCGTTGATTCGTGGAAAGTGATTCACCACCTAATAGCTTTAAGTTTTTGTGACAAATTGGGGAACCCTAAACCCAACTTCTTTTATTTCCAAGATGCACAAAGAAACTCTGTGTCACGTATCTCTGGACTTCTCCGTGGTCCCGCCAATTACTATCACGTAACGGACTTAAAGCGCGAATGCAGAATGGAGAAGCAAATACTCGTCGACAATGTTGTAGTGGCTAGCCGACGGGTGGTCGAAGAAAGCTACTCGTAAAGAGTGGTGTAGTCTGGATTTGTCTTGTCTGCACGTACAAAATGCTGATGTAGGGTCTTCGTCGAAGTCGAAGACGTGGTGTATCAATGCGCATAGACCGACTCTTCGTGAAAGAGCATCTGTCGCTCGATTGGAGAGACCCGAGATGTGTTTTGGTGTGAAGTCGAACTGGTTGATGAAGTACATCCATCTTCTGATTATGCTACTCACCGTGTCTTGCGTCTTGTAGTAGGTCAATGGGTTGTTGTCCGTCACCCAAATGAACTTACAACACCCGAAGAGGAAGTGTCTCAATCGTTTTAGTATTATGACAAAGGCCATCAACTTCTTCCTCGTGTCATCAAGCGAGTTGATGGGGGCCACCTTTTGGCTGAAGTATTCATCTGGGTGCCAGTCTTCGCTGTCGTGCTGTTTCAAGATTGTACCAATGTTGTAGCCCGAAGCGTTCGCAGTCACTCTTGTAGGCAAGGTTGGGTCATACATGCTCAAAACGGGAGCCATGAGCATCGTCATCTTAAACTTGTGGAACGAACTCCGGACTTCGTCGGTGAAGTGGAAGTGCACCCCTTCGGACACTGAAATCGTGACCAAGGTGCGGCGATCCGTGCATATCCGCGGATAAAGTGTTGATAGTACATGCCCAATCCCATGAAGGAGCGAACCTCCGTGGTGTTGGTTTGTTCCGACCAATCTTGGATGGCCTGAATTTTGTCTGCAAGCGGACGACCCAAGTATTTGAGCTCTTGTTGAGCGAACTCACACTTGGCTCGATTGACCTTGTACTTGGCCTTACGTAGCCTCTCCAAAACGGTGCGTAGGTGCGTGAGGTGCTCGTCCAAGGTACTATAAACCAAGATGTCGTCGAGGTAGATGAGCACGAACCGATCCAACATGTCGCGAAACTTCGTCGTCATTGCCGCTTGGAAAGTAGTCGGGGCATTCGTGAGGCCGAACGACATTACGACCCACTCAAAATGCCCATACCGCGTCGGGAACTCGGTTTTGTACCGGTCCCGCGAATGGATCCCAATTTGGTGATAACCGGATTGAGATCCAACTTCAAGAAGTACGTGGCGTCGCCCAAACATTCAAGAAGGTTGTCAATGCGTGGGAGCGGGCCAACATTAACAGTTTGTGCGTTAAGTTTGCGATAATCAATGCAAAACCGCAAATCCTTTTTCTTCTTCCAAACAAAGAGAACGGTTGCATCTTAGCGCAAGCAGCTAGGGCGAATCCAACCCTTTCCAATGAGGTCGTTGAGCTGCGTACGAAGCACCTCAAGTTCCTCCTCGCTCATGTGGTAGATACAACCACGCAGAGGTATGACCCCGTCCTCGAGGATGATCTTGTGGCAAATAGGCCGATCCGGTACGATTTCGGCAGGGGCTTCGAAGGTGTCGCCGAAGGGATCATGAAGCTCTACAATTCGTGGGTTCGGTGGCCCTTCCAATGCTGGCTCGTCTGATGGAGGGATGACATGCAAGAAGCAAAGACCCATTTCTTCAAGGTCGTGTTGTGCGATGGAGTTGTGAATGCTCACCGTGGAAACCAGGTGACAACCAATCGAAGGGTGAGGTGGAGGAACCGTGCATGAGACTAACATGTCGTTCCCATCACGAATGTGAACGGTGTGACGGTAAAAGTTCACCGGGTGGTCCTCATTTGCCCAAGATCATGTCAAACGTGGTGTCCAAGATGTCGAAGGACACAGCCTCACGTGGGTGCGGGGGGAAGCTCATGGGCACCGTGTCAAATGCACCAGTCGATGGACTTGTGGGTGTGACCGTCGACCAACGTGACTTGCGTGGGGTGCGACTTCCTTCGAACGTGCGGTGTCACACTTTTTCCAATCGGGCAACTTCTGGTGACTGGAAAGACAACAGGCTGTCATGCAGGATTTTGATGAATTTTTGCAGTAAATAAATAAATTAATGTAAATCCCTTCCTGTTGCATTCGTCCAGCTGCGAGCGAGACCCTTCAATTGCGGTCTACGCCGGTCCCCGGTCTTAGGAATCTTTGATTGTGATTCGGAACATCTAATGCAATTATGCAATTATTAAATTAAAATAAAATGCACAACACATCATGATTATCAATTTAGGAACTTGAGAACTGTGACATGACCAACAAACAACAAATCGGTAAACAATAACAATGAAACAAGATCAGAATTGACTGACTCAAGGCAAAGACAAGATGGATGAGGGAAGGTGAAAACTCATAATAATCTCAAAAGGTACAAATGAAAAGACATGGCTAGCACTCGTCTAGAGTCCTCACTCATCCCTCTCAAGTCTCATCCTCTATTCATTCTTGACTGTTCGTCTCGAGCGCCTTGAGCCACGTCTAGGTATCGCTTGAGATTGTGGTCTAGTGATGTAGAACCACCTAAAGCCCATGAGTTCCGAATGAGTCCATCCAAGGCCAAAAATTTGAAAATCAAGCGTAGCACATAACTCCTTCCATATCGTAGGGAGATGTGGTCTTGAGAAGATCCCTTGCCTAAGGTGTCGAAACTTTGATGGTTCAATCACCGCCTCATAGTCAATCTCCACTGGTGAAACGTACCTTTTGGCCAGGTCAACCAAATCATCCCAGTAAGAACCATCAGTGAGGTAAAAAGCAGCAGGAGCCCTAGGGTAATCAGAGTATAACTTACGACCAAAGTTATGAATCAGCTTTGCACTCTCCTGAAGCACCCGTGCTCTATCCTCAACATACCGGGCTGCCATAATCAAACCAGAATCAAAGTGATTATGAGTCTTTTTCCCCTTCTTTACATAATTCTCAAGTCTTGAATAGTTCTCTCTGCAAACTCTGTGAGAATTACAAAGATTGACAAATCTTCTTGTTTGAAACCGACTACACTGACATATCGGTACTGGAAAGCATCCTTGGACGCTATCCTATTGAGATTGGTCAAGATAGACCCACCGGAAATGACTGAATTGTACTCATGTGCCGAGAAGGGTAGTGAAACTGATCTGAATATCTCTAATGAAAGCACTGACTGATTGATGTTGATCTGACAGCTGTGTCGATTAGTTCTGATTGCTGATCTTCGTTGTGGAAGTATGGGGTAGCTCACTCTGAAACTGCCAAGAAGAATTGGTCTGAGGTCATGAGGGGATATCTTGAGTCCCCTCAAACTTTGTCAATGGTTATTTGTCTGAACTGATACTAATAGTGATACAAAATGCGAAAGAGCTGATTGTTGTCTGCAATTGGTGATGTTGCTGAATGTAAAGATGCTTCGCTGCTGAAGTTGACTGCTCGAAGGATCTTTGGAGAGGATTCAAGGGTAGGTATTGCTCTGGTCTAAGCCCACTGAGCATTGATTACCTCTCTTGCTCTTTGAACAGCCTCAAGGGATCAGATTGTGTTGTGCAGCTCCCCATCGGACCCATGGATGTAGAACACATACTCTATGAACTCATGTCGATTCTTTACTCTTCGAACTGCAACATCTCTCTGCACCTTCCTATAGATTCCGATCTCATCAAATGATTCACTTGCCCCACTTTCTGCCTTGTCTCGGTAGAGGGTGCTGAGCATCATGAGAGTGTTTCTGCTTGCCATGCTTCTTTCCATTTGTTATCCGCCACAACCCCCAGGTAGTTGATTGAGAAGAAAAGGATGGTTTTCCCTTACATGAACTCTGAAGAAAAGATTAAAGTCGCTAATGATATGTCGTAATCTTGAAAGTTTATAGTTGTTAATTAGCTACAGCAACGGTCTCACTGGCAAGAAATCATTAGAATCGAGCTATTAACTGCTAACTGTCACTATTAATGTTTCCTGTAGGACCTTGATACCCTGTTTTCTCAATCAATCAGTAACTTGCTAGCCACTCAACTTCAAATCAGCTTCGACTTGCTGGTCAAGCTCTCGACGAGTTACTAGTTGTGTTAACACTCTCAGCAAAATGCTGGCTGTAAACTTTTTACCAGTAGAGTGTGAAGTCGCATAGGGTTCATGCACATGCAAAACAGGGGGACTGATCACAACTTTCCCTGCTCGAATGCTTCGTACGGTTTTTACTACCCAATTGCTTCACAGGTAGCAATTCTGAGAATTATGCCTCTCAAAATTTATTACCCTGCACTATGTTTTTCAATAGTTAACGAGTATGTGTTTGAATTAAAAGTCGAGTATATAGGATCAAATAAACTAAGAAATAACTGACAATGGGAAGAGTGTTATCAAGTCGTACTCGACATCTTCTTATAAAAGTACAATGTGGATAGCAATGTGGGAAAAACTCATTTCATGTACCTGTGAGAGTGTTCTCCTGATTATAACAACCATCCACCCAGGATACAGTTACATACAACTTGTTCTCGTTCATGGGGTAAGCGTTGCTGGATAGTACTTCAGTGTGCACTACTGCAGTTCGAGTTCAAATAATACACAGGCCATGAACCTCACTCGATTAATACACAAAGTATGACCAGGTGTAAAACTCCACTGAGAACACAAACTGGGTATTGCTAACGACAATACGACTCCAATTGTACACGAGATACTGCTAGTAGTTCCCCTCACTTTAACAGTATGCCGAACAGTGCTAGCAGTAAGCCCGCCTGAATAACACACTGGATACTGTTGAACGTAGCTCAAGCTTGTATATTACACAGGAGTTGTTGTATGATGTTCCCGCTCGAATAACGCATAGGATACCACTGGTGCTCATCAGCACTCAAGTAAAACCTAGAGCACTACCAACGATATTGTCCTCCACTTACTGTACGAGGCGTTATTGGTCAGGTACAACGCAAAGTACTTATAGCACTCTCCCCTCCCCATTTAAATACTACATAGGTGTTACTGTGCGAGACCCTTGCTCTGATACAACTGAGAGTAATCAGATCTCACTGTAATATTCAAATAGAGGGAGAATTACTAAATACCGCAAATAGACAAAAAATAAATATGGCAGTTAATAAATCAAGCAAGAAGAAGCTTATCATGATGGACAAAGCTCCCAATTGCTCGACATAGTGAAATCAACCATGATCTAGGTCGAATACTTGTCAGAAATTAACTTAGGTAAGGTACATTGTTTTTTTTTCAAACACTGTTACCCTTCTGTTAAGACATAGGGGTAGCTTTGCACTCGTCAAACCCCATATTTATCCCATCACTCTTTTCCTTCACTAAGTCATTCGAGGTAACTAACACTAGGAATTCATCTCCATCAATCAAAATTTGGCGAGCAAATATGCAATCCTTTTTAAGATGTGTTGTTTCGTGTCCATCAGATAATCACAATTAAATACATAAATCAATGAAGCTATTAGTAGAAACTCTCCTTTGTTTCATGGTCTATCTTTTCCCCAGGAGAGGAACAACAACTTTATATCATACTCCGATTTATAGGCCAGAGCTCAGTCAATAAGCTCCGAAGGTTCAGTGCTTATCACAGAGCTCGCCAGGGTCAACCAATAAGTCTTTACATTAGCAACCCTTCAAGAGAGAAATACAACGCTTGGGTAAGCATCAATCTCACTGAGAATATAAGTTTGGTATGACCAACTAGTCCTTCATAGAACAAGGTATGAGAGCAAAGATCACAAGAGAAGTAAGTAGAAGGTTGAAAGAGAAGTCATATTTGTTTCACCCACGCATGCCCCTTGACATTCGAGAAGCGAAATCAGAGAGAGTGCACTGCCCGAGTATTTCCTACAACAATCAACAACTGCTCTCGATGGCTCAGTTCATAGATGCATCCACTGACACCACTCTAGAAGAATAGTAATTGGTGTATACTGCAGATGACGGAGTAGTTCCGTGCGTAGGGAGAGGGTCTGCTGCGGTTAAGAGTGATCACTTCCTTTTTCACGGGTAGCTAACCAGATTTACTGTCACTCACAAGCATATGAATGTACATATAATGAATAACAGAAAGGCTCTCACGTCACAACAAAACGGTAAGTCAGTGGCACAAGCAAGAGCCCATAGTTGTATACTTACGTGGTTTTCAACTAAAAATCTACCCGCCACTTGTGACTCGAATAATGACTACAAAGTCTGAACAAGTCATTCGAAAAACTATAATGGCGGCGATTGCATTAAACCCACACGTGACACAATTAGTATACTTTTTTACTCATCCACAACATTCCCAGTGATACTCGTGATTGTTTAGTGGCCTTTGTCTCTTCTTCACTAAATGACCTCAGGATTGATATCCTTAAGCTCAACAAGTTGAAATGCATACAGTGATCGACTAAGGCACAGAGAATAGATGACAAAACCAGCCAAAAACCACACATGCGCCCCAAGCTCACACTGAAGTTTGATTCCTACCTGCCAAGTGGGATCCCTAGTGCTCAGTCGGTCTCTGGCATAATGGCAATTGTTGAGCATACGTGCACCAACCAATCTTTTTGTCTTTGCTTTGCATTCCGCTCGTGTCAGTAACGTCAACAGTCTACTAGTGTAAACCTTGAATAGTCTTTCGACCGTGAACGAGAGGTGGATAGTCGATTAGAGCTTGCATACAGGGAGTCGACAGGAGTAGGGTCCCACCTCACCTCCACAAAGTCCATAAAGCTTTCTAGAGTTTGGGTCTGGGTAAGAAGTGGCAGTGATCACCTCCTCCTCACACAGAGTACGCTTGGCCCTTACCCACAATTGAACCGTCCTCAACCAAGTGTCGAGGGCCTCATCCTTCTTGTCTCCTGTGAAGACAGTCGGGTTTCATTGGGGTCTTTGGGTACCAAGGTTGCTGTGGTCCAGTCTGTCCGGCTTGCTGAGCCGGTGGCTGGACCGGCTGCTGCCCTGCAACTGCAGCAGCTGGACCTGAGGATGAAGAAGCAACAGTCTGTGTTGCTGCCGCTGCCGTACCACCTGGTATGACACCAACTGTGGAACAAAGGGGCCTGTCATCGCCAGTAATGGAACTGGCGATGGAAAAGCTGCTTGCTGCCGGATACTGGGCCCGCTAGGTATGGAGGGCAGTGGTCCTCCCCTACCCTCCACGACAATCAGTATCTGGTCAAGGGTTGACTAGATTTCATCCAGTCATCTGCCAAAATATTCATTGAGACCCAACAGTCTTGCCCAGATGATCTTTCCTGCATCATCTAGGACTCAATCATCTAACCCTTATAATGCAGCTTTGTCTGCCGCTGTGCTCTGTGATGTAGCTTTCCGAGTTCTAATCTTATATTGTCTGTTGGTAGCATCCCTGAGTTGCTTTTCTAACTGTGTGCGGAGTAGCTCTACTTGCTGGAGTTCTAACTCCTCCCTAATGGGTGGAGGTGGCACTCTGTACTGTGAGCCTGCCATCTGACTGTTGGAGGGTCCTGCACTCATCCCACTGGATGAGACAAAGGACATTGCAAAGGGTCCTGAGGTCGGCTGACCTTGTGAGGTCGCCGCTGAAGTTGACATGGCGTCAGCACTAGCTGCTGCTGCTGCTGCTAACACACGTTCCGCCTCTGCGGCTGCCTGTCTGGCCCTATGCAAACGTTGGGCCCTTGCTTCGGCCTGGAACCTTGCCTCGTCCCCTGGTAGCAGGACTTGAAACACAACGGGAATTTGTTGTGTAAGCCGCCGTGTTTGCCTCCTATCTTCAGTTGTTCCTTCCTCACTATCTGTACCGCTCATCAGCTAGGCAGATCACTGTCTGCACTAGTGCCCTCGCTGGGGCCTACCACATCATGTGTCTGACCGAGTTGAAAAATAAAATACAATAAATAAATATTTGGCAAGTCAACCAGGCTACTGATCAGGTGGTGTCAACAAAATATACACAGACTCGGCAAATGATCTCTTCCTACTTTGATCAGTTCCACTTACAGTAGCAACAAACATAACTTGCACTGGTAGACTACTCCAGCTCTATTCTAATGATGTCTGTTAGGTGTTAGCAGTCGGTCACACCTCAACTAATCAAAATAAAAATAAATCACTTGCACAGATGTATGCAGAAATGGAAATAATTATGTTTGTGTTCGAGCTACAATTGGAACCTTCCCTTCCCCTGTATCCGACGATCCTGTCTTGCATCATCAAGCAGCGGTGTCTAAGGTGTGCATAACAGCCCACCCATGTGCCCAGGAATCCACTTATGACCAGTTCTGCTCTTTGTTTACCCTCGTGTGCAATAGCCTTACATCCGATGATCTAGCTGATCAAGTGGCAATTTAAGGACAGCCCCCGAAGCCCTCAGTAATTTTTTAACGTCGCAGACAGGACGACGATCACAGCCAGATATCAGATCCCGGCCAGAGGTTCTCTATAGACGGTCTGGAACACATCTCGCATAGGACTGGTCAGTCCATGTTCCCTCTACAGCGCAGCAAAGAGCTCAAAGGACAATGCAGCATGGCCTGAGTGCACTACTCCCGTGGGTTGGCATAGTGACCGTGACTGGTGCTTCATCCAGGGCCCTTCAGAGGCACCGCCCTCTCCTACCAGATGCGCCACTAGGAAGGTTGTCGACTCTCGAGGTAGAGCGCTCACAACTCCTGACCAAGAAGAGGACTCTCAAGTCGAACTCACTTCCTCACGGTAAGAAGAGATTGAGATGGGAAGATAAGGTAAGGGCATACCTGAAGATGGCTGCCCCCAACCACAAATTTCTCACCAGTTCAGATGACATGCATTTTGATAACCGGTCATACTGCCCTGAAACTCAGGCACCAGACCAAGGTTTTAGCACAGGCCATTTTGGGCCTGTTTTCAAGACAACCTTTGTTTGAGCTTCAACGCCAGGGTCTGGCACGTTTTGGCATTGGCAAGAGCAACCTCCTGGATGGGCCAGCACTATATAAGACTGGCCCGCCCTGCAGGCTGCAGGTAGTTCATAGGGACTTTCCAGGCACTTCGCGTGCAGTTTAGGAGGTAGGAGGTAGTCTTCAGGATTCGGCAGCAGCACTCTGGAGGAGCGCTGCAGTAGTAGTAGTAGCGCTAGCAGCAGTCTTCTGCGTTGGGCGCTATTAGGAGCTAGAGTAGCACTGGAGAGAGATAGAGATTGGGCGGAGGCCAGGGATACTGACCTGCACTGCCATAGCTTTGGCTCGTCGTTAAGGTACCTGCAACACAACGCCATCGTCACAGGTTAGTACCTGGCACATGAGAGAGAGAGTGTTTCTTCTTCCTCTTCTCAGTCCACCATCTCCCTCTCACCTCCTTGCTACCTGACTTCACTGCATCAGCAGACTACGAGAGAGCGGGCTTGGTGACATTTGGATCCAGACTCGACATTGGGCTTCGGACATTTGACGAGGGATTATCTGGGACTTGTACCGAAGACTTGGTGGTGATGACATTCCCATCTCCCCCCTCTTCTTCCTCTGATCCCCTCCTCTTCGTTTGTGTATGGTCTGGTCCTGGCGCATTCTTCATGTGTGTAGCGCCAGACCTCTTCACACCTTGTGATGAGGATGGTGTATGTTTGGTCTGCATTGCGACATTGATTGGGATAGTCATTGGTATTCTAGCATTCTGCGGCGCTGTCTTGTACTATGTGAGAGAGGTCAGTCCCGGTCAGGTCAGGGCTTATATCTAAGTCTTCCCCTGCGCTATTATGTGTCATTTTGTATGTATCAGGATGTACATTGCTTGTTGAGATTCCACTAGCACTGCATTGTCCATTCAGTCCTTTTCGTCACATTGCGGATCCTTGGCTATATATATATATATATATATATATATATATATATATATATATTTGACGATATATATCAACTTTACTGATGTGGCATTGAGTGTTGCTCCTGACATGAYCTTACCRGACTCYGTGAACTGCGWATGCCGCAGGGCCTTTCCGCATTGTTCAGATCTTGTGGACGGTCATGTTGTCTCTGTTGATTACAATATCATCTCAGACGATAACCTTCGCAAGCTGTTTCAAGAAGGTTCTAAATATCGTTTGAACGGGGAGACTGCTGATGTGCTCCAAGCACTGGCGATCGGACTCGATGAGTACATTGCCAGTTACAAGAATACATTTGCTAGACACTCTCGATCTGCTTCTTTCTCGTCCCTTTCTCAGAAATTGCACAGCC
>BFEA01000585.1:105876-117401 GCA_003427395.1 Chara braunii
GGTGGGGGTTAATTTTCCAAATACCCCCGTAAGTTGAGATATACGTGATATGGGCACAGTGGAATGTCCTTTTGGGCTGACATGTTTCTGTTATGCCCCTGTCAGGTGGGTGCGCACATTCGCTTGACCTTTTGCAATTGCACCTACAAAAACTTCGCAACTGCCGGGGCATTTTGCAAAGTTGGGCAGCGCCCAGTACGGGTACATTGCTGTTATGAACTTGGTTGCCTGACGATTTTCACCGCCACTCACACACAGACAGTCTCATACACACCCATACATGCATAAGAGAAGGGGGAGAGGAGACAGAGTCTACTCTGATCTGTGTGCAGTGTGGACTCTGTCTAGTCCACACTGCACACAGATCAGAGTAGGCAGCCAAGTTCATAACATTGCAAAGATGGGGTCCAACTGATGGCTGGGGTGTTTCGCAAAATGCTTTTGTCATCGTCCTTCGCCGCAGCGTGGCTGGGGCGGGTCCACTTGTTATTATTTATTGTTGAATAAGATTGGGGGAGATGAGGAGGAGGAGATTGGTTGCCGAGAGAAGGGGGATGTGTCATTGGTCTACTGCTGGTGTACATCTTCTTCTTCCTCTTTCTTTCTTCTTTCTTCTTCTTCCTTTGTCTCTTTTTTCTCTCAAGTTCTTTCATTTCTTTTACAATTGGACGGTATTGTCCTTGTGTATTCACACTTCGGAATTGGCCAGGATCTTAACAGTGTGCAGGATACTAGCATGTTACATCTGGCTAAATTCCAACCAGATGTTGAATCCAGAGGTTGAAAGGAAGATCAGAGGTGAGAATGGACGGGAAAAGTAGTAAACAGACGTTTCTGCCTATCTTGTTTCTCTCTGAGCTTGTCAATTAGGCATCATCACTTTTTTCTTTTTTCTCCCCTTCAGTGGCATTTCAACCCATCCCTTCTGAACCACTCTGTTTTTTAGCCTCAAATGTGAGTGAACCTGTTTGCATGCAGAAATTGGTTGACCAAAGCATAGTTCCTTTCTGAGTGTCTCTTCTTAACATGGAAGCGTTGTTGTGTTGTTGTCGTCGTGGTTGTTGTTGTTGTTGTTGTTGTTGTTGTTGTTGTTGTTGTTGTTGTTGTTGGTTTGTGGTGGTCGTCGTCGTGGGTGTCGTGTTTGTTGTGGTCACCATGGTTTTTGTTGTTGTTGCTGTGTGCCGTTGTTGTTGCAGGTGCATGGAGACGACACCCAGCCTTGCCTGTGCTAACAAGTGTGTCTTCTGCTGGCGTCACCATACGAATCCGGTTGGTAAATCTTGGAAATGGAAGATGGACGGTCCCCTAATGATTGTTGAGGGTGCTCTGGAGAATCATAAGAAGATGATCAAGCAGATGAAAGGTGTACCAGGTGAGGAGGGGAGATGTGGGGTTTGAGGGGAAGGGTTGGGTTGTGCAAGGAAAGGAACTCGTCATATGATGGGGCAACAGGATAATTAGCATTTCCAGCATGATAAAGCAATCACCTTTTTTCACCTGTAAACTGATCTTTGAGCTGGCTTCAGCTTTGATATTAGGCTATATTTGCCAGGAAACATGAGGAAAAAGAGTTCTTTTTCTTTTCTTCTTTTTCTTTCAACTTCCTGTCTTTTCCTGTCTTCTTTTGCTCTGTCAGGATTTGAACTCCTGCTTTGTTGATCAAAACTTACATGTGCAAGGATATGCATCCTCAGCATGCCCGTGAGGGGCCCTTACAGCCAGCATGAGCCCGCCCTAAGTGAAGGCGGGCCCCTGAATTCAATAAGGCATGAGATCATCAATTTTGCAAAGCTTTGGTTGGCGCCAGACAGTTGCGATGTGCCAGTTGGTTACATCCACCCTGCTCGTGATGTTCAGAAACATTCGTGAGCCTTCTAGGCTCTTCTGTGGAAGCGGGGAACACCTCACATTTACGCTGGGTGATTGGGCGCGCCTAACGAATTCGGTCCCAGGCCACTGTCTGAACGGGCCTGGGCGCAGCCAACCTGAAGCTACTGGGCGCACGCAGGCCCAGGCCAAGCAGCGAGTGGGCCAGTCCACTTCGATATAGGGAAGTGTCTGGGGGCATGCATCAGGCATTTGGCACTTGGTGGAAGAGGCGGCAGCACTACTTGAGTGCTCGCTCGCGCCTGCCTGTCTAGCACTGCACACGGGCGCAAGAAGAAGGAGAGGGCGCTGTTAGGGAGAAGTGCCATAGCCTGGGCCTTCATAGCCGGGCTGGCCTGACATAGCTGGCGGAGTTAGGCAGTGGTTTTCAGAAGGTGAAGGCATGTGGGTGGTGAAGACGAGGGTGAGCAGAGTGAGGGGTGGGGGAAGATGATGTGAGGGCACCTACCAGGTCTTCGCGGAGGTCTACATGGTCGACATCTGCATGTACTTTGGTTGCTGCTGCTGACGTGAACTGGTTGCGTTGTCATTTCGTAGGCTGATAGGGTAGCTGTAGGATTGTAGTCTGGGCGCTGAGCGTCAAAGGATGAAGAGCTTTGATTGCAGTATTAGTGGTGGCAAGAGTATGCTTTCATTGACGTTGGGTTCGATGCTTTGGTTCTCCTTCGGTGTAACATCATTGCATTTCTGCTTTCTGGACAGTTTTCGACTATCTGGCATTCGGTGTGATTTGCAATCTGGAATTCTGTCATTTTGCTGTTGCTCATTTTCCTTGTAATTGGATATCAGAGCCGGTTTGTTCCGATCCGTTGGCTGCAGCGCAATAGCTGTTCGGTGCTTCGACGTGGTATTGCGGGGAAGTGATAAGGCTTGCGCGCTGGTTTGAGTGGCGCCCCAGTGTCGTGTGGGCACACCGTGAAGGCTATGTGGTGACATAGGGGTGCACGCTCGATGATGAGAGCTTGCTGACGTGGCATTTAAGCCAAGGTGAAACTGCATTGGAATGTGGGTTGTGTCGAGGCACGAACCGGTCATCATAAATGCACGTCAGGTTACTGGTGAGATATCTGTGGTTGGGGGCAGCATTATGAGGTGCGTTGCTCCGTACCTTATCTACCCACTTCGTTACTTCTTATCGTGAGGAAGTAAAACTTGTCTTGAGAGTCCTCTCATTGTGAAGTGTTGCAAGAGGTTGTCGATGCAGGGTAGGGGATCTCCGTTACAGCCTCCCATTTCTTGGAGACAAGACTAGATACATATCGTGTAGTCATTGCACATCCTCAAGGTACCCCCCTTATGAGGAACAAATAGAACGGTGCACGGTAAGGGGCGGTACTAGGTGGGATGCAGCCCTTCTCTGTGAGCTCCTTGAGTTGTCGGCGAAGCTCATCTAACTCCACAGTACACATCCTATATATACGTCCTCTAGGTACCTTGGAATGACTTCAATTGCGTGGACAATCTCCCTCTCGACTACGCCCCTACGCTCCTAAAAAAGGATTGGATATTGAGCGACGACTGCTTCTATCTCTGGGGGTGTTTTTACAACCTCCCCTTTCTCGGAGACAAAGACTAGATGCATACCCTCCTCGCGATTCTGCTTGTAATAGTTATAGAAAGGCGAGGCGCACATGCACCCATACGTCTCAATGAATCTTCTAGCCTTATACTTTTGCAGTCTAACAGTCCTCCCGTTTTGCAATGTGTGTATCATCACCTTCCTATCCCAGTTAAACTGAGGCTAGCAACCTCGAGGTAGTACATACCTAGTAGCATATCGAAGGGCAGCTCATCGCTAACCAGGAACAAATTTTATCTCAGTTCCTCTCCTCGTCGTTGGCATAGTCTTTCACTTCCATGGAGTGCTTGTTGGCTAAGGTAGATGCTACAAACCTGCTAAGCCGCTGCACTTGGTCCCCTATGCGTAGCCTATGCACACAAGCACGACTGATGGAATTTCGCGTACAACCTATGTCTGCAAAGGCTCCAACCTTTCGGCCACCTATATCGACGTCTACCACAAAATGTTCACCCTTTGGACCTTTAGTCAACATCGCCAGTGGTCCCTAGGGTCCTTCTCTAACCACTCAGTCTCTAACTCCTCTAAGGACTCAGACACATCCATCAAACAGAGTATCGATTGGTCCGGATCTCCCTATGGGGCGACCAGCTCTTGCGATCGGCTAGACGCCCGATTGTCCATTTGGCATTAGGACCAGAGGGTGACATATATTTGTTCCGCCAGCGTAGGGAGAGGCAGCAGCAGCAGAGGTGAGCTAGGCCAGCAGAGGCCAGCAGGGAGTTCATAAGCGAAACCGCAGCTTCAGCAGCCATGGCCACTTCTGCGCAACAGAGTTCCCAGGCTAGCAGTTTAGGATTTGTAGGGTCAACGGTCGCACAGACCCAGAGTCAGTCTACTGGCGTTATGGCAAGCCAGCCATTGGTGTTGTCACCCGAGGAGATCGCCATATAGCAAGCTGCCCTGCAAGAGGCACAACTACAGAAGGCTTTAGGAGAGATTAAAGCGGAGAAAGAGAAAATGATTAGAAGAAGAGTCGGGATGCAGCGAAGAAAAGCGGACGTTAGTGAGTTAGAGGAGATTGACCCAACAGAGATGGAGGATGATGTGAGGAGTCAGTCTTGTTAAGCGTAGTAGAGATGCAAGATCACCAAATGGAGATCTTACAGGACATCCAACAGAGTCTGGTTGTGTTAGTCGGGCGAATGCAGGCGTCACCATCACCGTCCGGGCCAGCTGCCTGGCCCGTTGTACAACCTCCTCCTTTTGTCCCACCGGTGACTGGGGTGTCCCCATATACCGCTCCAGCATCGGTCCAGACCGTTTCCTTGGGCATGCCGCTAACAGGAGGGTTCTCAACAGGTCCTAGTTTGCAGGTTCCTGTACAACCAGTGTATTCCCAGCCTCCATTGCAGATTGTAGTTACAACGCAACCTGCTGTCTCACAGCCTGTACAACCGCAGGGTACACAGCCCCAGTAGCTAGCGTAGAAGCCTGTATCACAGGGTCCACAGCCCAGTGGAATGCAGTGACCGAGAACCTTTACCGGGGATAAGAGGGGCGAAGACCTCGACACTTGGTTGAGGGCAGTGCCGTTCTATGTCAAATGCAAACTTACCTTGCCGCACGAGGAAGTGTTTGTGGCTGCATCCTACCTAGAGGGTAGTGCAGCACGATGGTTGAGTGGTTTAGTGCAACTACAGGGGTACGGTCATGATTCCGCGCTTTGGCAGCCCACCAGAAACTGGAGGACTTCCTCAAGATGGCGAAACCCTTTATCGGGGATAAGAGGGGCGAAGACCTAGACACTTGGTTGAGGGCAGTGCCGGTCTATGGAAAATGCAAACTTACCTTGCCGCACGAGGAAGTGCTTGTGGCTGCATCCTACCTAGAGGGTAGTGCAGCACGATGGTTGAGTGGTTTAGTGCAACTACAGGGGTACGGTCATGATTCCGCGCTTTGGCATCCCACCAGAAACTGGAGGACTTCCTCAAGATGGTGGAAGACAGGTGGCATGATCCTCATGAGGCTCAAAAAGCCACTGATGCGATCCCGAAACTGCACACGAGGCAATTGAAGTCAGTAAGGGAAGCCACTGACGCTTTAGAGCGTCTGATCTGTGTCCCCGGGGTGCGCTATGACCCCTAGGTCTTACTCACCTCCTACCTGAGATGCTTTCTTATGCCTCTCAGGAATCAGTTGGCAGGTGAGGCCAACATCAATGTGCACAACTTCCCCTCATTCAGCAAGAAGGCCCTAGACCTTGAGGCAAAGATAGGGCATGGACATAATCCCACAACGGATGGTAGGAAGAAAACACTGCCTCCCAACTGGAAGGCGAAGGGTCGCATTATGTTTGTCGATAACGATGGTTCAACCATTGAGTTAGATGACAACTTCCAGGAGGGAGTGGGTTCAGAGGCTAGCAGCGTAGAAGCTTCAGGGGGTGGAGTAGTCGCTGTCATAGCTCGAAAAGGTAAGGCGACCGGTAGACGCCGTGGAGGCTCCCGGTCAAGGAGTCAAGTGACCCCAATGCTCCTCCATGGGAGAAAGCGGGTCTTACAAAGGACGTGTGGAGAGATAGGTACACCCGGCAGACCTGTATTCGTTGTGGACAGTATGGCCACAACCAATTCAAGTGCCGCAATAAGAAGGTGACAGAGAAGATCCCGTCTACGATGGGGCAGGCGTTGGGATCCTCCACTCCCGTCGGTAGCAATGTTGCCAGTACTTCAAGCACTGCTCCGGGAAACACGTCGGGCCAGTAGGAATAGTAGTTGTTCCTGCTAGGGTCGAGGTGGTGGATACACCCTCACCATCTCGAGAGATGGCCCTAGCTACTGACTCCGTTGTCGTCCCGCAAACACGTTTAGACCAATCGAGCCTCTGTTCGATGAATGTGTTCAAGTCCTTAGAGGAGCTAGAGAAGAAGTGGTCTAGATCAGACCCGCTAGCTTATTGGACGACATTAGTCAACGCCCCTAAGGGTGAGATGTTCGTCAGCGAGGTGCTCATTGGCGGCCGCAAGGACGGGGCCTATTATGATACTTGCTCGACCAGGAACTTTATCAGTCGCGCGTGCGTTGAGAGGCTGCGTTTACAAGGGCGAGTGCAGCGCCTGAGTCGACCTGTGGAGTCGACCTGTGCCAACAAACAGCACATGGTAGTCAATGACTACCTCCAAGATGTTGAGTGTTGTTTCCCGTACGCGGGAGGGGAACTGAGGCATCGCATCTCGTTCCTAGTGAGCGAAGAACTTCCCATGGATATGTTGTTAGGTATGTACTACCTCTCTGTGGCACAGCCCCAATTTGACTGGGACCAAAAAGTGGTCAAACACACTTTGCCAGGTGGAGGGACCGCTAGATTACATAAGTTCAAAGCTAGTAGTCTGATCGAGTCCCATGGATGCATGTGTGCGGCCGCGTTCTATAATTACTATCAGGAGGAGGGTATGTATCTAGTTTATGTCTCTGTTGCAGGCAAGCCAGTGAAAATACCGTCGGAGATAGAGGGAGTGGTCGCTAAGTACCCTGATCTATTTGAAGAGCCGACAGGGGTTGTTGAGAGGGAGGTCGTCCACGCAATAGAGATTATCCCAGGGTCCAACATCCCAAAGGGTAGGATCTATCGGATGTCTCCAGACGAGCTTGATGAGCTTCGCCGGCAACTCAAGGAACTCGTACAAAGGGGTTGGATCCAGCCGAGTGTTTCTCCTTATGGGTCTCCAGTACTATTTGTACCCAAGAAGAAGGAAGGAACACTTAGGATGTGCATTGACTATAGGGGCCTCAATGCCATCACTGTCAGGAACAGAGAGCTTCTACTGAGCATCGATGACTTACTAGATAGAGTGCAAGGGTGTCGGTACTTCAGTAAGATAGATCTGAAGTCCGGGTACCATCAGATTGCAATCCGGCCCGAGGATCAACACAAAACCGCATTTCAGACCAGGTACGGTCTGTRCGAGTTTGTGGTGATGCCTTTTGGCCTTTGCAATGCTCCTGGCACCTTTCAGCACGCTATGAATTGGATATTTCATGACCACTTGGATAAGTTTGTCATCGTGTACCCCGATGACATACTTATTTTTAGTAAGACTGTCGAGAAGCACGTTGCGCACTTGGACAAAGTCCTTAGTCTTTTGTGACAGCACAAGTTCAAGATTAACAGTGAGAAGTGCGAGTTTGGCTGCACCCGTGTCTTGTACTTGGGTCATGAGATTTCCGCGGAGGGATTGAAGCCCGATGACGCGAAGGTGGCCAGCATTCGTGACTGGCCGCGTCCTCAGTCTGTGACTGAGATGAGGTCTGTCTTAGGGATGACCGACTACTATCGCAACTTCGTGAAGAACTATAGCATAGTTGCCGCCCCTTTGACTGATTTGACTCGCCTTGACACCCCATGGGAGTGGACAGACAGGTGCGAGGCTGCTTTCAGACATCTGAAGCATGCGTTGACTCATAATGAGGTCTTGAAACTTCTTGATCCTGACAAGCCTTTCGTAGTAACTACGGATGCTAGCCAATATGGCATAGGCGCCGTACTTGCACAACAGGAGGGGAAAAAGTTGAGGCCAGTAGAGTACATGCCCAAAAAGACGCCCTCTCAGAAGTTGGCTAAGTCCACCTATGAGAAGGAACTCTATGCGATCTTCAAGGCGCTCACCCATTGGAGACACTATCTCCTAGGGAGGTTCTTCCACGTCAGGACTGATCACCAGACCCTGAAGTGGATGAGAACCCAGCCTGTGCTCTCTGACGCTCTGAAGCGTTGGATTGAAGTCATAGAGCAGTATGATTTTGAGCCCCAGTACATCAAGGGCGAGTACAACAAGGTTGCTGATACGCTGTCGCGTAGGCCAGATTTCTCTGGTGCGCTGATCACTGAGTTTGGGCTTGCGGACGATGTTACTCAATCTATGGTGGAAGCCTATCGCGAGGACCGGTTTATGTCTGAGATCATACGCAGACTCGAGGCGAAGGACAAAGCGACTTCTGCCGAGTTTGAGTTGGTCAACGGACTGCTGTTCCTTGAGAAGGCAGGGAATAAACGTCTGTGTGTACCAGATAGTGAGTCTTTGCGTAGCTTATTTTGAGGCGAGTGTCATTTTGGCTTCAAAAAGACTGCAGCCAAAATGCTGCAGCGGTTCTGGTGGCCCACGATGATGAGAGATGCTAAGCTGTACGTGGAGACTCGTCAGGTCTGTCAGAGAGACAAGCCCCGTACGCAGGCCCCTCTTGGGCTCCTCAAGCCCCTTCCGATCCAGGAAAGGCCCGGTGAGAGCCTGTCTATGGAGTTCATGGACACGCTGGTCACCAGCAAGAGCGGAATGAGACACATCTTTGTTATCGTGGATAGGTTTAGTAAGTACGGTAGGTTAGTTGCAATGTCGGAGACAGCGAAGACTGAGCATGTGATTAAGCTGTTCAAAGAGAACTGGGTTAGAGATTTTGGATTGCCAAAGTTGATAGTCAGTGACCGTGATGTGCGATTCACAAGTGAATTGTGGAAAGCCACAGCTGCAGAACAAGGAACGCAGTTGCAGATGACATCAGGAAACCATCCTGAGGCGAATGGACAAGCAGAACAGTTGAACCGCGTTGTACAACACCTGTTGAGGCATTACATCAAGCCAAATCAGGTGGACTGGGATGAGAAACTTGCTCTCATTGCCAGCCTGTACAACAATGCGGTCCACAGCGCAACAGGCGTGAGCCCGAATAGTCTGCTATTAACCTTTAAGCCTAGACTGCCCTTGGATTTCTTACTACCTGAGAACCAGCCCTCTGTTGCACCAGGGACTTTAGAGTTTCCTTATTAATATGAGCAGCTGATGCAGCAGGCTGTTGAACAGATGCACAAGACACAGGCGGCGATGATAGAGTCTGAGAACAAACATCGCCACCCATCCACGGTCCAGGTAGGAGAGAGAGTCTGGGTCAAGTCCTCAAAACTGGGACAGGAGCACGGGATCTCCCGCAAGCTCATGCCACAGTACTTTGGACCCTGGGAGATTTTGGATGTTGTTGGGAATGAACCGGATGGGCCGTCGTATGTTATTCGCATCCCTGGTCACTTACGTACGTACCCTGTTTTTCACGCTTCTAAGCTTGCACCATTCAAAGAAATTCACCAGTTTCCCTCTCGTCGCTCTATGCTGCCCCCAACCATGGATGGAGAGGTCGACATCGACGACATTGTTGACGACAGGGAGATGTCAGTTCTAAGACCAACAGGTAGAGGACGTCCTCCAAAACCGAAGCTGCCAAAACCGAAGCTGCCAGAACCGAACTCACCGAAGCTGCAGTATCGAGTTCGGTTCAGACATCACACTGATCCAAAGGAGGACAGATGGTTCACAAGGGAGGAACGGATGCAGACTGCTCCACAGGTAGTCGCCCACTATGAGAAGTCTCTACGGAAAGGAAAGCGCCAGATTATCGAAGACTGAACTTCTCAGAGGACTAGCGAAGTATGGAGGAGGGAATGTGAGGCACAAGGCCTTGATAAGCCCTACTGGGCCCCTATTTGCAATAGCGTCGGCCGCCCGAAGTGAAGGCAGGCCCGACGGACCTTAAGAGGCCTATTTTGGACTACTTCGCAACTGGGGAAAATTCAGGCAGTTGCGCAGCGCCAGTTGGTTGGAAGCGCCCAGGCCCTGGGCGAGATTCGCAGCATAGGCCCAACTGAGGCTGTGGGCAGTTGGGCACAGGTAACTGTCAATGGCCCAGGGCCAATTCGTTGGGACTGAGGCTCAGCCTCCCGGGGCCTACTGGAAGCTTCTTGGGACAGGCCCAGCGCAGCAGCAGGCAGGCCACTTCCATATAGCAAAGGGCCTGCCTCCTCATTTAGCATTCGGGTGCTGGCTGCATGCTGCATGCTGCGCAAGCGTTGCTGCGCTGAAGCTGGCTAGCGCTCATGCGCTCACGGGCGAGCAGGGAGGAGCGGGCAGCCATAGCCGAGCTGCGCTGCTGTGAGCTGGGTGTGGCGCAGGGTGGTCCTTGGGTGCATGTGGCATCTGTGTGTTGAGGAATGAGGTTGTGAGTGATGCGAGAGACATACCTGGTGCTGGAAGCTTGCGGCATTGGCCGCTATCTGCTCGTACTTCGGGAGAGCTATTGTCGTCATCTTCGACATTGTAGTATAGGCTAGATTGGATCTGCCATTTGTAGTCTGGGCGCCGAGCGCCAGATAGGATATGAACATTGGTTCGTTGTTGATGATGATGATGAGACTATTTAAGCATTGTCAATTATGAGCTCTTGGTGTGTTCTTATTTGGTGAAACTCGTGATGCAATTCTGCTGTTGGTTCGAGGTCACAACTATCTGGTCTTATGTGTATGATGCTGTTTGATTGCTGAAGTTCGCTATCGCTCATCTTCCTTGCACGAACGTGAATTTAAAGAAATGTCGGCAAAGAAAAGAAATTTTGAAATAATTTGTACTGAATTTCAAATTTCAATATGTGAATTCAAAATTTTGGAAAAGGGCTAATTTTGAGCTGCAAAAGAATTCCAAGGAATGTGGAAAGAAATTGAGGGTATTTAAAAAAAAGAGAGGAATTAATTCTAAAGTATTCAAGAAATTTCAAAAAAGAAAAAGAAATTTCGAAGAAAAATAATTAATTAATTTCAAAATATTTCAAAGAAATTTCGAAAAGAAGTAACGAGTTCAAAAGTATTTTTAAATTCAAAATTTTGAGAAAGAACTAATTAATTAATGCAAAAGAGAAGTTCAGAAGGAAAATTTCAAACGGAAAAGATTTTCAAAGAAATTTGTGAAAAGGGGTGATTTAATTCTAAAGTATTTCGAAAAGATTTTGTGGAACTAACGAATTAATTGGGACGTATTTTCGAGACTAGTACAAAAGTAATTCGGAAAAGAAATAATTTTGAGGAAAAAAAGTAATTTCGATCGTGAAATTTCAAAAAAAGGGAAGCTTCGAATTGTAAAGAATTTTCGGGAAGTATTTCGAGAAATTTGAAAATTTAACTACTTATTTTCAACGTATTTCAAAAAGAAAGTTCGAAAAGGGACTAATCGTTTTTAAAGGTAGATTGATACAAAGGTGTTTTGAAAGGAGATAGGTTAGCTGGATGATAGGGCTTGGATAAC
>BFEA01000585.1:123765-144007 GCA_003427395.1 Chara braunii
GCTTTTGAATCTATGGTATTAATTTTACTTGATAGGGCCACGCTTGTGGCTCAAATTTACCAGCTTGTAATTGCTGACTGAATTTTGAGAACCAGTTGATCGTGAGTATCGCTCCCAGAGTCAAAGTATGAGAGGACTGGGATGGGTCAACCTATGGTGGACCGGTTGTCATGCCTGTCGCATTGCCGGGTAGCTACGTTGGAATGGGAGAACAATTGAAAGCATATAAGCAGGAAACCCCTCTTGAAAAAAGTTATCATACAAAGTGAAAGACCATCACTCGAATAGGTGAGAAGTGTTTTGCATGATTGAGTCTATTTAGTTTGAAATCAAGCTCACTTGGTGAAAATGTTAAACACGATAGACTTAAAATCTGTTCCAAGAAGAGGAGGAGGAGGAGGAGGACGACAACGACGACGACGAGGAGGCCAACGAGGTAGAAGAAGAGGAGGAGGGGGAGGAGGAGGAGGACGACGACGAGGAGGAGGAGAAGGAGGAAGACGAGGAGGAGGAGGAGAAAGAGGATGGGGAAGAGGAAGAAGAAGAGGAGGAGGACGAGGAGGAGGAGGAGGAGGACAAGGAGAAAAAGGAGAGGACTAGGAAGAAGAAGAGGAGGACGAGGAGGAGGAGAGAAAGGACCGGGACTACGAGGATGACGAGGAGGGGGAGCACATGGAGGAGTAGGAGGAGGAGGAGCAGGAGGAGGAGGACGACGTCAAGGAGGAGTCGGAAGAAGAAAAGGAGGAGGAGGAGGAACAAAAGGATGAGGAGGAAGAAAGGAGGATATGGAGGAGGACAACAGGAGAAGCAAAAGGTGGAAGAGGAGGAGGAGGAGGAGGAGGTGGTGGAGGACGAAGGGAAGGAAAATCACCCCGCACGGGCGGGCGATGGCATGTGGGGTTGCGACCTTTGGGCGTTGGAGTTCGGCAACTGCAATGCCGAACTCCGCCGACAGGGCATGGTCAAGTCGCGCGTGAGAGAGGGCCGCAATGCCCCAAAATTCAAAATTGAAATCGGCCCGATCCAAGCCATCGATCTCAAAGATCTGATGGCTCGGACCGGGCCGTTTTCCTTTTCTGTTTTTGAGGCCCTACCAGCCTTGCAAAAAAAAACCATTGTGCCCACCCGCTTCGCCCCTGCCTGCATCCCACCACTACGATGCCCAATTCCCCAAGGAAGTGCCTTTCCAATTTTCCCCATTGATCGGACGGAGGGGCCCGGGCGGACGACCGACTGGTTGTCTGATCGGTCAGTCCCAGAACCGATCCGGTAACGTAGATTAAAAGGCCGACATAAAAAACAAAGAAAAAAAGCTGACAAAAAAAAAAAAAAAGGAATAAAATGCAGACAACAACAAAAAAAAGGCAAATTGACGATGGAAACATGTTTAAAAAACAAACAAACAAACGGAAACGACGGGCCCATTCCTATCGAACGGAGGACGATTTGAGATCTTTGTCTGCATCAACGCCCGTCGTGTGCACCGCCCCCAAGGCGCGCTCTCTCGTTTAATGGCGCGCTGTGAACAATTCGGTACGCTCGCCCCCCTGCACTCTCCCCCGCCCTCGATTGACTTCATCTCCTGGGCCACACCAAAAGTTTGATGCACATCCGACGCGCAGCAGACTATAGACCTTCCCCCCGTGGCCAATGCCGCTTAAGGGGTAGGATTATTATTTATTGTTGAATAAGAGGGGAGGATAAAAGGAGGAGAGTTGGTTGGCGAAGGGAAGGGGGATTATCATTGGTCTTTGCTTGTGTACACCTTCTTCTTCTTCTTTCTTTCTTCTTCTTTCTTTCTTCTTCTTCTTCTTCTTCTTTCTTCTTCTTTCTTTCTTCTTCTTCTTCTTCTTTCTTTCTTCTTCTTTCTTTCTTCTTCTTCTTCTTCTTTCCCTCTCTCTCCTTTCATGTTCATTCATTTCTTTTTGCAATTGGACGGCATTGTGCTTTCTCATGAATTTGTGCTTCGAAATTGGCCAGGATCATAACATCGGTATCAGAGCAGATTCTACTTGCTGGCGAGAGTTGACTTTGCCTCTCCAACCCTAACCTAAGTGGGAGGGTTACCACTTAGGGTGAGGGCTGGAAGTTGAGGGAAGTGGGGAAGTGTGGCTAAGGGAAGCTGCCCCCACCTAGTTAGCTCGTGTTGGGTCAACACGGGACTTGACCAGGTTGCTTGAGAGTAAGTTTCGGGTGGCGAGACACTTTGGGAAGACTTCGTGTGACAATTTTGGAGAGGCGACAGTGAGAGGCATTCACACCTGGAATTTGACCTAAGGGAGACACTTGTCAACCTCCCTCAAGTAGGCGAGCTTGAGGGTGGTAGCCATTCTGCATCTACGGACTGCAAGTTGCTACTTTGGTTTTCAGCATCGGCGGGGCATCCGGCGTTGCACTTGGGTGTTGGAGTCAGACCCTCCTCTTGTATAGGACACTACTGTAGGGGTAGTGTTAAAGGGGTCAGGAGGACCATACGAGAGGGAGGTGAGTTTATTTCATCTCGAAGCTTAGGCCACTCAAGTAAGTGTCGTGCACCTACTGGATGCCCATGTATGTGTGTGCATGGTATTGATTGTCCTGTCGGGGTAACTCTGGGTTTCTTTTCCTACTCCTCTATGGTCTTGATTGTGTTTGAATGTGCAAACTGATTTCTCACCTGATGGATTGAAGATGAAGTATCTTGCTTTGAGCGCCATATCTTTCTACATTGTCTTTTTGTCTTTGAACGAATGTAGTTAGTAGGTTCTCTCTGAAGTTGAAATGCGTTTTTCAGTTCGGTAGAGGCAAAAAGTAGGTCCACGCGAGACTACTCTTGGTTGGGGCTCAGTGGCGGCCTACTTGGGACCCTTGGGTACCCAGTGGGACTAGGCCAAGCAAGAAGTGCCTCTTAGGCCCAAATCTGTTTGACGTCAGATCATTCTCTTTCTGTGTGGAATTCGGAGATTTGTTCTTTGGTTAGAGCACTTGCTGCTGAGGGGATTTTCGTTGAGACGTTTTGCATCCTCTTACCGCATAGTCTGTGGCTTGGCTTGCACCTTATACACCACTCAATTCTCCATTGTTGCATGTTATTACTCATTGTCTGAATTTGTTGTATGTTCACAGAACGGGTCAGATTGGGCTCAAAAGGATCTTGTACTCAATCTGATCAAGCTGAGATGCTGGATCAGAATTCTCATTTGAATTATCTTTTTTTTTTTTTTTTTTTTTTTTTTTTTYGKTTKYTYTCTAGTCCAAATGTAATGTCGCTCCRACTAGGAGTTTTCCCTTCTGTTTCTTTTTGCATTCAATTTGTTTCTTTCACCGAGTTCATTTTCGATGCCCATGGAGACTCGTAGACAAAAGGAAGGGAGAGAGAGAAGGCATAGAGGGAAATTGACCGACTTGAGTGGACACAAACTGGGAAGAGGAGTGTTAGTCCAAGCGAGAGGGAGAGTGTACCCCTTAAGAGTTGTATCGATTCTTTTGCTGGTTGTCGTCTCTCTAACCCGTCTGTCGACAATAACGATCCAAATATGGCCCAGCCACAAATATCTTCAGCAAAGTGGCAGGCCTTGCTAAATGCAGCTAGGGATGCGGAAAAACCTCATTTGCAGGCACTCTATGAAAGTTCCCTACAACGGGAACAACGGACGTAGGAGGAAAGGAAGAAAACATTGTTCACAAGTCAGTTGTCCATCTTGGAAATTGTTCCTTCACTGAGCAAAGAACAATGTGGGGAACAACTGCAGCCTATCCTCACCGCTATCGCTCAAGTCAGGAACCTTGAGGATCATACCGCTCAGATCCCCCAAGTCTTTGCAAAATTGCAAAAACTTAAGGAGGATCTGACTGATATGACGCGCAAGTCCCGCGACTTCACGGTAGAAATGGCTGCGCTGCAACAGGCCTAACCATTTGTTCCTCTTCCTCTACTCCTTGGTTCCAGAGCTGCTATTCAAACCAGTTTTTCCCCTCTTACCGTATCTTCTTCCTCTTCTTCTTTGAGTGTGATTGCAAGCCCTTTGGGACCTGCAATAGGTGCAGATTCCATTGTTGCTGCAGCAAACGACAAGGCAGGAAAGTTTGCAACTGCCGCACCCCCAAGATCAGAACCAGCAGAAGCTGGTCCCAAATACAGTTGTTCCTATGTGGACCGGAAGGCGGTGCAGATACCGTCTAATTACGACGATAGGGATGACATTGAGGCTTGGACCAGCTCCATGAGAGCTTACTTCAAGGTGCTGGGAACTCGGATAGAAATTTTGTCCTTGATCCTAGGAATGAATGTCGAACCCGTCCTACAGGGCTTCTTAGAAGTCCAAGTTGTACGAGTTGGGGTTCCAAAGATTGATTTGCAGTGGCTTAAAGCCATGTCGATTGCCACACTCGAAGATATCCTAATCAAACAGTATAAGGATCCACATGCTGCTGCGAGGGTGAGAAACCAGCTTGACAGTGTTAAGCGTAGCAAGTGGACGAGCTTCATGAAAAAAAAAAAAACTCCAATCTTATCTCATCAGGATGTTTGCCACTCCTGGATTGGAAATGTCTGATCAGTCCTGCTTGGATGTGGTCAAAGGGATGGTTCCTAACACCTACGTACATCGCCTAGGCAAAGACATCTCTAGATATGCTGACTGGTTTCCTCTTATGCAGGATGTAGTCACTGGTCAGTCTCGAGGCAAAAGACCTCGTTTCCACGAGAGGTAGCAAAAAGCCTACTAGCGGCAGGCGGTTTCGAGGCAGCAACCGCTTTGCTACGCTTTGTCAGAGGCTGATGGGGAGGCCTATGCATATGACCCCACTCTTGGTAACGACCAAGAACACGACACTGATACAGCCTGTTCCTCTTCAGCCCAAGCGTCCGACATTAATAATGAAGAAGAAAAATTTAATTCCTTTAGAAAGTCTGCCAATATGAAGGGACCAAATCGAAATTCAGGAAAGAACTTTGTCCCACTCCCCAAGGGAGTCAAGATCCCAACCAAACTGGAGGATGCCACAACCAAACCTTGGCTAGAACTCCGGATCAGTGAAAAAGAATGGAAGGTTGCGGTCAAGAAAGGAGTATGCCTGCATTGCCAGAAAACGAACCATTAAACCACCAGTACCTCGCCCAGCTAATTTTCTCCAACACGGCCGTTAACGCGCCGTGTCGGACGGAGGTCGCAACAGTGAGCAACCGGTCGCTGCATTTCATCTGTAAAAAGGCGTAAAAATTAAAAAAAAAACCTACTTCACGAGAAAAACCTACTTCACGTACTGCTATGATGTCGGAGAACATTGGCACAGAGACCAACAATGGATGTAACTAATATGTCGGGAAAGATTCACAAAGTTGTTTGTTTCTTGTGTTTTGTTCTCTCTTTTCAGAAGTCCCCTGCCAGCAAGGTAAGACGTTTTTGTGATGTTCTCGAACGGGCATACTGCCATTGACACTTCCATCCTACAATGGATGTAACTAATATGTGGGGGATGATTCACGAAGTTTTTTTTTTTTTTTTTTTTTTTTGCTCGTCCTTTTCTGGAAGTCCCCTGCCAGCGAGGTAGGGCGGTTTTCGTGATGTTCTCAGACGGGCATACTTGCGCTGGCACTTCCAACAATGTATCCAACAGCAATCAGGGCGAAAGCGTTGTGTTGTTTTTTTTCTTTTTTTTTCCTTTCTCATTCTGACAAATACGCGACGGGGCTGAGACACCCCCTTTGAGGGCATGCTCACATCAGCATTTTGGAGAATGAATCGAACTGCAATAATGGCCCTTGCGCCGTTGCTTGTTTTCTCTTTTCCTTATTTTCTTTTTCCACTGGTTGTTCCAAGCTCGACCTCTCCTGCGATTGATATCTCCAGGCTTGGCAGGCTCGGCATACCGATCGCCTGAGAGTCAGACTGCATAACTGGGCAAGGTACTGGTGATTAATTTCAAGATTGCTATAGGTTGCATGAAAACCCTAACCGAGCATAGAGTTGTCATCAGCACACTCTACAGCAAGGGAGACTGAACGGGGAAGTGGTAGTTCCTCTAAGGAACCTGATTCGGTACAACAATCCTCTATGAAATCCCCATCAACTGTTGATTCCAAGGCTAGCACTTGCCATGTCCTTTATGTTGAGCCTTAGGAGTCTGAGAAGGTTGACTTTCACTATCACCTAGAGCATTGGGGCGAGATGAAACAGCGGCGTGCTCAAGGGACAGAGGAATTGATCTTCTTCAAGCTCCTTATCAACCGCCACTACCTCCGTGTCTTGGTTGATTGTGGTGCCACTACTAACTTTATGTCTCTACACGGGGTATGTAAAGTGGGCTTGGGAATGAAGCAAGTGGAGTTGTGGACCCCTTGCTAGACCCAAGTAGGCAACAAAAAAAGTTGTCTCATCTACGCATGCAGTCCAAGGTGTGCGCATTACCTTTGACAAGGTGCTCAAGGGACGGAGGAGTTGATGTTCTTCAAGCTCCTCATTAACCGCCGCTACCTCTGTCTTGGTTGATCGTGGTGCCACTACTAACTTTATGTCTCCACACAAGGTATGTAAATTGGGCTTGGGAATGAGGCAAGTGGAGTTGTGGACCCCTTGCCAGACCCAAGTAGGCAACAAAGAAGTTGTCTTATCTACACATGCAGTCCAAGGTGTTCGCATTACCTTTGACAAGGACAAAGTTGTTACACATGTACTCAACTTCTATGTCCTCAGTAAGTGCCCCTTTGACGCAGGTCTTGGTTTGGTCTGGCTACGGTCCCAGTGCAAACGAGCTGAGTGGAAGGAATCACTCTTCGCGGTACGTGATGCTATGGGGAACGAGCAAGCAGTTTTATTGGATGAGAAGCGCAAATCCCATTGACTTTTCTCAATGCCATGTGATTTTGCAAGAAGTGGCGCAAGCACAAAGATGTGCCTTCTACTTTTGTGGCTAGCTCTACTTCTGCTTTGCATGATGTGCCTACTTCTAGTACTTCTACTTCTCCATGCACTTCTAGACCATATGACTTTACTTCGAATTCGGTGGCCTTGGCTGCTAATTTGCAGTCTGATTCCTGTGACCCTTATTCCTACCCTCCACCTCTAGGACTCCCAACAGACATCCAAAGCCTGCTCAACCGATTTTCGGAAGTCCTGGTCGAACTGCGCGGAGTCCCCATGCGTCCAGTCAAGCACATGACTGAGTTGGTCGAAGACGTTCCTCCAAAGGGTTGTGTGTACCGTATGGGACCCAGCAAGTTGAAGGAACTCCGGAAGCAAATCGATGAGATGATTGACAAAGGGTGGATTAAGCCTATCTGAATTTGGTGCACCTGTTTTGATTGTCCCGAAGAAAGGAGGCAAGCTCCGAATGTGTATTGATTACTGCGGTCTACACCACATCACAAGAAAAAATGTGTATCTATTGTCGCACATCGATGACGTGTTTGATGTTGCAGGTGGGTGCAAGGTCTTCTCCAAGATCAATCTCAAGTCTGGTTACCACCAGATTGAGGTCAATCCTGCGGACCAGCACAAGACTGCATTCAAGACTCGCCATGGGCTATACGAATTCACCATTATGCCCTTCGGTCTCACGAATGCACCGACTTCCTTTCAAAGTCTCATGGACAAAGTACTCCGGGAACATATCGGTCGATTTGTTGTCGTCTATCTTGATGACATTTTGATCTTCAACAAATTGATGGAGGAACACTTGAGACATCTTGAGAAGGTGTTCAACATTCTCAAGAAAACACATCTCCATCTCAACTTGGAGAAATCTGAGTTTGGGAGGGACAACGTAATCTATCTTGGACACCAGTTGTCTGCTGCAGACCTTGAGCCTGAGGCAACCAAGGTTGAGGTCATACGCAACTGGCCCCAACCGACGAATATATGGCAATTGCGGTCTTCCATTGGCCTTGTATCATACTATCGGAAGTTGTGCCCTTATTTTTTATCATTGCTCGCCCATTGTCTAGACTAACCAGCAAGAAAGTATCTTACACATGGGATGAAGCATGTAACACCGACTTTCGGGCTGACCCCAACAGTTCGCCTGATTTCCACGAGTGTGAGGGTCTGGTTTTCCAACGTTACGGAAAGAATGACCGATTGTGTGTACCCAACCATGAGCCTCTTCGCACACACTTCTTAGACTTGGCTCATGGATGGAGTGGACACTTCGGTTTTGCAAAGACATACAGAACTCTGCTACAATAGTTTGATTGGCCTAGTATGAAGGGATTTGTTGAGAATTTTGTGGTTGAATGTCAAGTCTGTCAACGAATCAAACCATCGAGGCAAAAGCTAATGGGGCTGCTTAAACCTCTCCCCATTCCCGACGGTCCTGGAGAGTCCGTCTCGATTGACTTAATGGACATGGGTAAGTTGAGTAAGAATGAATATTCGCAAGTGATGGTGATTGTTGACCGTTTTTCAACATTCCTAAATTTGAGCACATTGCCACCTCATGCCCCAACTAACCTTGTGATCCGTAAGTTTCACCAGAAGTACATTCTGCAGTACGGGACCCCGAAAACCCTTGTGAGTAATCAGGACGTATGCTTCATAAGTGTTGATTGGGAGTACTTCACATCCCAACTGCCTGGTCTCAAACTAAAGATGACATCTGGTCGGCATCCCGAGGAGATCAACCAAACTGTGCTACGCTCTGTGGCTTAATCATTCCGGATCAGGAAACGTGACGCGTCCCCGGGTTTAGGGGTAGTAAGTGTTAATTACCCCCCACCACCAATAAATAGATACAAGTAGAAATAACCAAACCACATCAACAAAATGTCAATACCAAGCAGCTTCTTTGTAGCTGAAATGACGTCTTCGAGTAAAATGACCCATGTACTGACGAACACAACAGATAATAAGAAAAATGGTTCCCACAATGACATGAAAGTCATGAAATCCAGTAGCTAAAAAGAATGATGAGTCTTATATCCCATCAAAAATGGTAAAAGGAGGTTTTACATATTCCATTCCTTGAAATGTAGTAAAAACTAAAGCTAGAAGGGATGAAGAGTTGTATTCTATCAAGTTGTACAACAACTCCATTCATTCTTCCACTGGCATGATGCCAAACAAGTTGCATTACAGTTGGAAGATCAACAATCTGCTCTCCTACTTATTACCTGAACAGCCTGTTGGTTTGACGTCTGGCAGACCTGTCTTCATCGCCAAGTATGATCACTTGCTCGAAGTTGTCATTGCAGCAATGACCAAGCAACAACACGTCATGATCCATCATGCGAATAAGAATCGCAGGCCGACGACTATTAAAGTGGGAAGCTATGTCTGGGTTAAACCAACACTACCTTCGAGTTTGTTTTTGCCAACCCTGATTTTCACTGCACATCAAGTTTTGTCGAGCCTGGGGTCTGTTTTGTTTTTTCTCTGGTACTCTTTTGAAAAAAAAAAGAAGCACGATCGGACTTTAAAAAAACGACGCGTTTACAACCACAAAAAAGAAAAAGAAAAAAAACAGACACCTCTTTAGACATGATACCAGGTAAATACCTACCTCAAAGTTGTTGTGTGAATATGCCCTAAATGAGGGCGTTACGGTGTCGAGCGCATTAGCTCCCGCCCTTTTCTCAAAAGCGAGAGCCCTCCCAGCCATGTCACGCAGGAGTTTAACAAAAACAAATTTCAGAGACAACTCAGGAACGACGCAAAATAATCCCACGAGCCGCCAAGACAGCCGCGATCGCGTCGCTCCTTCGCCGCTCTAGCCGGGTGCGCCAACTGTACATCCCGTGGTCCCCTACGACAGGATAGGTTCCCGCGGGGCATAAGCTTCCCGTCCCTAAGGGGCTGTCACCACCCTTAGGGGCGTATCCCTACCGAGCTACTGACCCACATGCGAAAGCTTTTAAATGCAATTGCAGAGGTAGGTCAGTCGAGGGCGTTTGCTCGTTCGCTGTAGTATAGATACGCTTGGTTAACGCCAAGCGAACCCGAACGTCGTCCGTTCCTAGGGCGCTGATCTCCTAGGTGCGGAGCGGACGCCGGTCGACTAGGACGGTCTCAACCAAGCGTGAAACCCAAATATTTATCCTAGTCCCTTAGACACACAATCAAGCGAAAGTTACAACAACCACACATATAATTATATCCAAAGCAGTCGACCGTAGTCGATACAAATATATATCCAATCTGAAATGATAACTGAAAAAAAATCAAAATCATGATCATTAAATACATTCAATAACACAAGATCAAAAATAAAATCCGACCACCCCGGGTCGAACTCCACATACAATATCATACAGGTGCCTATGAGAAGTTGGCATCAGACAATAAGCCCGATGCAGTCGACAAGGTAGTCGATCTGCTTTAGTTTGTCTTGATGAGACGCGCTGCTAGAGTCATTCATTCCACCCTACCGCCGACCGAAGATTAAACACGCACTCACCCGTCTTCATATTTCCTCAATCTTCTTGGAAGAAAGGTTGTTTTGCGAATGATTCTTGATCAGTGGCATTGCTTGAAGTGTTGCATGCCTCTCCCTCTAGGAAGTGGTCTGGGGTACTCCTCCTCGTCCGAGCACAGGACTCGGATCTCAAAAGTCGGGCCGTCTCCACTGAATCGGCAAGTACCCCCCCGTAGGACGGTCCACTCTGGGCCGATAACAGGGTCGGCTCCTAAAGCAACGAACCCCCGTCCCAAATGCTTCCTAGGGATAGAAGATGTGTCCATTGCAAGTAGCTCTCAGTTATTCTTATTTCTCTTGAATTCAGGATAGCTTGGACGAAAAGAAATCGAAGGAGATCATTTGGACAGGTATAGGCAGATATGGTCGTTCAGGATAGAATGGGTCAATCCTCGGGGAAAGACTAAGTCTATTTGACCTTAACTGCTTTATTTCAATCGAATTTATTCTACGACACACGTTAAATAATCTTTTTCAAAACAACAATTTTTTGACAAGTAGGCAGGTGAAAGTTAGGAAGAAGAAAATCCCTTTCCATTTTCTCGAATAGGCATATTCAATTTCCTTTGCAAGCTTCCTTCTACCTACCTGCACAACAAGCAAAGAAAACAAGTTCAAAGGAAACCAGTGCAATCCCATACTCGAGTCAGACCTCACCATTCACATGCAAACACACATTACCTTTGCCTTTTCAATGAACATTCGATTGAACAGCGTCAAGCAAAGTGTGGGTTCACACAGGTGTGAAGAAAAATTTGAGTCATTCTACTGACCTTGAGTGAAGTTTGAATCGGCTCACTCAAGAAAGCCGAGTAACATGCCAATCAAATTTGTAAAAGACGATCGTCGTTACAACTGAAAATATGCAGCTCGCAGCTCCACAGGTTACGCATGTTCCACTGAACGACGATCCGCCGCCTTCTCCAAGCACCATGTCCGCTCACAATAGCCACACCAACATGCCGGTCCTAATCTCCAAACCCAGTTTCACCTAGTCCCAAAATGGTCCGAAATGGTCCGGGGCGGTCCCACCAGATGGTCCAAAACTCAAAACCGCTCACTCTGCGTGCCACAAAAAAAAATAAAGGTGGCCCTGGTCCAAACCGCATGTGCGGCGAGCCTAAAAAAAAATAAGATGTCTTTCCGGCGCAAATCGCAAGCGCTGCAACTCCAATAGTCACTACCGCGAGCACTCACTCCACGATCTCTTCTTGCCGTCGGCCCTCGCATCGCTACCGCACAATCCCCCCAACGTGCACCAGCGTTAGCCCTACCTCTGGGCCCCATTAGAATCCACTATAGTTGTCGCACACCACAAAAATAAAACGCGGTGTCGAGCGCATCGGCCGCGCGCGAGCGAGGGCCCTCCCAGCCGCGTCACGCAGGAGAAACTTAGGCTTTCTACTTTTTAGAGACAACTCGGGGACGGCACGGTAACCCGCGTCGACCCTTCGCTGCTCCAGCCGAGTGCGCCAACTGTACATCCCGCGGTCCCCTACGACAGGATAGGTTCTCGCGGGGCACAACTTACCTTCCTTAAGAGGCTGTCACCACCCTTAAGGGCGTATCCCCGCCGAGCTACCGACCCACATGCGAAGGCTTTTATAATGCAATTGCAGAGGTAGGTCGGTCGAGGGCGTTTGCTCGTTCGCTGTAGCATAGGTACGCATGGTTGGACGTGATATTCTAAGCGTAAGGAAAAGTTCTAGCGATCCTAGTCTCTTCTTTCGAAGTCAATTAAAAGTTAATCAGACAAAATGCTTTCAAAAGAAGACTCAGGTCAATGTAAGTTGACTTATCTTCTGAAATCACCCTATATACAATGCACTCATGCATCCGACAAAAGTCGGCTTGACTTCAAACAACACTTATCGATAGAAGATCAGAGCATGACCATTACACAAGGCGACGCTCAAATGAGGTATGACTAAAGTATCTTCACTCTACCTGCCAGACGGCTGGACTGTCACAACTTTTTTTTTTGACTTGATGAGATGCGTTGCCGAGTTCATTTATTCCGCCCCATACTGACGGCTAGCAAAGAATTGCTGACATCACAACTTCCAAGCAAGTTAAGATGCTATCGCACCAGTGATGACTACACTCTCACTCTAACTTTGGTGTGAATGCCATCTGCAAGTAATCCGGCTACCACTATATAAGTCAGTGCTCGACTTGAACAACCAAACACTGGATACCCCATTAAAGGCGAGGATCCCCTTTCAAATTTTATTGGTTGCTTTGTCCTCCTGGCCCTCGTTGACCCTACTGAAAAGGGTTGTTCTCGAACTTTAACTATCCAAGCCTTGCTCACTACATCGACCATATTGGTCCTCACTTCTTGTGGCGAGGCCATCCACGACAAGAATGCCTAGCCGCACTCTGTTTCAACTAGTAGCCGTGAACCGAGCTTCTTGTGGCTCAATTCTCCATGCACGAGTGACCCCTAAAATGACCACTAAGGGGTATACTATGGCAGCTCCCCTTAACGAGTGGGTCTGCCGAATTTTTTGTGGCTCAGTAATCTGTCGGCGTCTCAGCATTGCCCTAATTTTACTGCGTCACTACGGCGTCGCACTCACACCACTTTCAAGCGCACCACCGCTTTTTTGTACCTCCCCTGTGTCAATGCTCAATCACCGCCTTATATAGTTAGTGCAAGAATACTGCCTCCTCTGCCACAAAAAATTCGGCAGACCCGCCCTGCGGCTGCAAGATTTTGGCAGCGCTTCCGCACCACCACCAAAATGTCAGAGCTGTTGCTGCAAAATTTCGGCAGTGCTTCCTCACTACCGTCGTCAGACTCGGTGCTGTTGCCGCAAAATCTCGGCAGCGCTTCCACATCACCGCTTGGAATGCATTGCCCCCGCCGTAAAAAAAAAACGGTCGCGCTTCCACGTCACTGTCAAAAAGCGCCGTCGTTGTCGTGCCAAACAGGCAGAGTCTCCCCTGCACCGCTTGCCGAAGACTTGCCGCCGCCGTGCAAAACGGGCAGAGTTTCCCCTGCACCGTTTGTCGAAAAACCTGCCGCTGCCGTGCAAAACGGTCAGAGTTTCCCCTGCACTGCTTGCCGAAAAACCTGCCACGAACAGCAGCACCTCCTGCTGGCACCCCGCAGCACGGTGGCTATGGCAGCCTCTCCTCTCCTCACCTCGCTGAGATGGCGGCTATGGCTGTGCTTCACAGCTATGGCCACCTCCAGCAATCCTCCTCCCTCACTTGCAGACCTCCACTCAGCTCCCTCTCACTCCACCAGCAGCTCCTCCTCCAGCAGCCAGCATAATGCTGCTCTCCACTCCACACTCAATTAGAATGTGGGCAGCACCTCAACTGAGTGAGGATGCTGCTGGCCAGCCCTGCTTTTATAGCTTGGCTGGAGTGGTGGGCAGCCACTTGAGGCTCAGCCAAAAAAAACGGGGCTGAGCCTAGCCCTCGATCTGAACTTCGATCGAGGGCTGGGAATCTTGATGTTCTACTAGGAACATCAAGTCCCAGGCTTTGGTAATGCACCCGGCCGCCACCCCCGGCCAGGTGCAACCTCAAAGTGGCTGTATACAGCCACTTACAGCTGCCTGTTCAAAATGAACAAGCGCTGTCCTTTCCCCCTTCTAGAACCTTCTGCCTATCCCCTGTATCTAGCCTGAACCCACGGCCACATACATGGCCGTTAGGCCAAACACCCGAACCCGAACGCCCGAACGTTTGGGACCCCCTCTCGACGCGTTCGGACTTTCGGCCGAACGCGGAACCCAAAAAAAAAAAAAACGTTTCCAAAAATTCTGAAAATAAAATATGTCATGCAGAAGAATAAACTAAACAACATTTGCCTCAACAGTACATCCAAATTCCTTACCAAATTTGAAATAAAAATCAAATATGATAAATAAATAATATTAATGGAAATAAGAAAAAATAAAACGAGAATGAAATTATTGCGTGGGCGAGCAAGTTTTTGACACCACCATCTTTGGCGATTTTTCATTTTTTTTTGGCTTTGTCAAATGCCATGAAATTTTATACATATGTATCTTACATAATAGAGAACCTACAAATAAAGTTTTAGAAAATAATAATTTTTTTCAGGCCCCGAAATAAAGGGAAAACAAAAAGTGAAAAGAGAAAAAAAACAAATTATTAAGTGGGAAAGCTAGTTTTGACACCATCATCTTTGCCGATTTTTCATTATTGTTTGGCTCCATAGAATGCCTTCAAAATTGAGAGACAGGTAGCTTACATAACAAGAACTCACAAAAGAAAAATCAGAAAAAAATAATAATTTTTAGGTGCCAAAATAATTTTTTGCGGGGTCCGAACCCCTTCGAGTTCGGGCCCCGTACGGGGACCCGAACGCCCGAACGCTCTGGGGTCAGCTTAAAGCAAAAAAAAAAAAAAAGGGAAAGAACAACTTACCTTGCAAAACGGTCGCCCGTTCAAAACGGGCACCGTCAGGGCTGCTGGGGACTTAAACGCCCCAGCCGGTTCAAGTTGCGCCATCTGGCGCTTTACCTATAGCTCAATTTTTTATTTTTTTTTACAGCCCTTTTGAATGGGCACAGACAGACTGGACAGTCTGTTTGACAGAAACAGTGGGGTGGGGAACAATGTGGCACTGTATATTTCCATGTTCTAGCGGTAGATTCATTCGATTTTGCTCATCCTATAGCCAAAGTGACAGCCCGTTCGTCAAAAACGAACAGGTGCTTACTTTTTTTTACGAATCCAATAAGAAGAACGAAATCTAAAGAAAACAAATAAATAAATAGAGAATCTACAGAGAAATATACAAAATCTAAAAAGAATCCAAAAGAAGAAATCTAACGAAAATCTAAAAAAAAGAAAACAAAACAAAACAAAAACAAAACTCTTACCTTCGAAGGAACAGTCGCCCGTTCCCTCTGGACGTTGTCAAGTGTACTGGGGCTAAAACACCCCAGTCACTTCCCCATGCGCCATGTGGTGCTCCGCTTTTAGTCTTTAGTTTTAGTTTTTTTTTTTTTTTTTTTTTTCAAAAATTTAAAATAAAGAAAAAATAATTTTTTTTTGATTTGAGCGTGTCATCCTTGCACAGGGGCCACTTTGATCTGCACGTGGCAGATCTTAGCCGCGTGATCTTGAGGATCGTGCGGCCGAGATTGGCCGCACCCAACTGCCTTGGGCTGCTCCAAAAGGAGCTAGCCCGATAGGATGCTTGTAGCCAGGCTTGATCCCGGTACCTGCCGGGTGAGAGTCCTGGACTGCAACCTACTGGGCTAGCTCCTACCACGGGAGCTAGACCTGCACCTCCTCTATACATAGAGGTGCAGTCCCCAGTAGGCCCAACCCACACTCACCAGGCCGCCTGCCTTGCAGGCCCTGCCTGCCTGTGGCTTTGCAGGCCTCGCCTGCCTGCGGCCTTCCCGTGGATGGCTGCCCACCATAGCTCCAAGGTCACCCAACGGGTAGGTCTCGGCATCGGCCTGCTGGCCTCCCTTGGCTCGAGGTCAACCCCTGCGGCCCATAAAATAAAATTCCCCCTGCGCCGCGGCTCTATACCCGGCGCATCCCTCTTTTTAGATTACTTAGGCCTAGCAGTCGCGCGACATTATTTTAGGTAGAAAAGGTCTAACTTTAGCGTTCCCATGTCCGCACGTTCCTGCGGCTTCGACAAAAGCGAAGCATTGCCATTAACATTCGTTACTTGCGGACGCTACACGCGTCCGAACTAAAGTCTGAAACTTTTAGTGTCTCGGTCATAGGTCAGGTCTGAAAAAACTTTGGCAACGTCAACCTCATAAAGCCTTTCAATTCAACGAAAGAGTCGAACAGCGTCCGACGTTAAAAAAAACCGGCAAATACCCTTGTCAGGGTATTTGCCCCGACAACGACAGGGGTGTCAGGTCCACGAAAAAAAACAAATAAAAAAAAATGAAACTGAACTTCAGGCGGGAAAGTAGGTTGATATATGTTGCACAGTAGAAGTGTGGGCATGCCCTCCTCCACAAGTATCAGCAGCCCGTGGATTGCGTCGTGCCTCTCTGGCAGGGCACCGAAACAAAAAAAAAGAAAAAAAAGAAAAATACGAACAACGAAAACCTGAAACTACCCACAACAGTAGTTACATACTTTCTTGTGAGTATTGGTGTGAGCACAACTTTGTGCACGACCTTCCCCAACTTGGTCTTTGTTTTTCGAACGGACCCACAAGGCCCAACTGCCGAACCTCCGCATACCCCCGAAAAGTTCGGCAAAGTGGGAAAACTGCTAGTTTTTCCATTTTTCGAGAGATGGTTAACAACAAATTTTATTTACAGTCACTTTCAGCCGCTTCAGGTTCCTACTGGAACCCCCTGAAATGACCTGAAGTGGATGAAGCTTCTGAAAGGGGTTTCAGGTATCCCCATCCAACCATTTGGATGGGGGGACCTGAAACCCCTTTCAGATGCTTCAGCCACTTCAAGTCATTTCAGGGATTTCAGGTGGAGACCTGAAACCGCCGTATGGTTGGATGGGGGTACCTGAAACCCCTTTCAAAAGTTTTAGCCACTTCAGTACATTACGGTGGTTTTAGGTCCCCACCTGAAATTCCTGAAATGACCTGAAGTGGTTGAAGCTTCTGAAAAGGGTTTCAGGTCCCCCCCCATCCAAATGGTTGGATGAGGATACATGAAACCCCTTTCAGAAGCTTCAACCACTTCAGCTCATTTCAAGTGACACACAACAACGTTAAACCAAAACAAAAACAAGCCAAAAAAAAAAAAAAAAAAAACCTATAAAACTTGTCCTCCAAACCACTTGAAACTTCTGAAAATGACTTGAAGTGTCTTCATGCCATTTCAGCGGTTTCAGACCACTTCATAATCTTTCATTCTAAAATTTCAGGTGGTCGTTAGCCATTAGTGCATTTTTCACAAGAGTGACAAAGGCAGTGGTTGTTTAAGATGTCTGAATTTTTATAGGAATTATGGTCCATGCGAGGTTTTGGATGTGGTTGGTGAGGATGCATTCAACCCTTCATATGTGATTGTCGTGGCTCCGCATATGCGCACGTACCCGGTTGTCCACGTGTCTAAACTTTTCCTGTATCTCGATGCCAAATCCTTTGAATATCGTGAGAATATGATCCCTCGTGCAATCAATGGTGATCACGAAATAGACAAAAGACAGTATCGGGTTCATTTCATGTATCACCCATTGGATGATCTCTACTAGATCTCTAAGAAGGAACTGTTGCGCAACGCACCTCACGTTGTTAGAGCATAAGAATGACATTTAGCTTCCGATGTTGTTCCCAAAATCTCTGCAAAATGCATTGCTACTGAATATTTGCGAAATCTCTTCGATATGTTTGCGTATGATGTGTTTGTGAGTGACTCAGATTGAGTTACTCTCTCGAAGGGACCTCACTCTTGAAGGGGGGGATAGTGTAAGGACCTGTCCAAACACGGACCGAGAACACAACTGATTTCTGAGTTTGGCCACTAGAATGAATGCCTTGCTGAGATTCCCGTTTTCTGATGAGTTTTCCAATTTTGTGTGTGTGCATGCTTGCTGATCTGCGTGCCTGACTGAGTGCTTGACGACTTGAGTGTGTGTGTGACCCGCAAGGGTTCTTGCTTGCTTGGAAGGTTCGAAGGGCCGGTGCTTACCTGTGGCCGTGACATTGAGGGTTGCAGCGGGGAGATCACTCAAGTAACAAGATTAGGCCCACGACACTTAGGGCAAGGAAATCACTCAAGTAGCAGGTAGGCCGGTACCACACCAAGTAGTGGTAGATATGTCGGGTACTCGAGGCCAAGTAGAAGAAGACAAAAGTTGGCATTTTGAGAGGCCCAATAGTTGTAGGCTAGGTCTGGGCGGTTACCAGTCCAAGTAGTCTGAGTCTAAGGCCTGTACGGGCAATATCAGAGCTTGCAATGATGTTTCCCTCCGAAAGGGAGGAGGTATTAGTTGCCTGGAGGCCGCACGGCCTAGGAAGTCACCGCCGAAGAGGCATACCTCCGGAAGGAGCGAAGTGCTCCTCCACATTTGTTGTGTGCGAGTTTGGAGTCACGCTGCTGGAGCGCTGGTTGGAGCGTTGTTGAGTCCAGTGTTGGGGAAGAGGAAGAGCGCCCAGCTCTCCACCTTGGCAATGGTGGTAGAGCTAGGGCTGGAGGAGGAGGAAGAAGAGGACTAGGGTAGGGGAGCGCTGCGGTGGAAGCAGCCATAGCTGCATTGGGTTGTCTTTTGCACGACAGGGCAAGGCCCAAGTAGTCCGCCATAGCCTCGGGCTATGAAGAGGAAGGAGAGGGAGGCGGCCATGGCTATGGTGGACCTCAAGTTGTGCTGGCAGTAGAAGAGGGATTCGGACATTGATTCTGGTTTTGCCAGTCGTCATCATACCTATACTATTAAAGTTTATCAGCCGTGGGCTCCAACACAACCCGCCATCACCAACCTGGGCCGTGCGATCATCGAAATGGATGACCGATATTTGTCCCGAAACGCTCTCTTTTGTCAACACTTGGTTGTGCGGTTCCTGGACAAGTGGATAGTCTGGCTGGTCGAGAAAACTGTCAGTGAAAGGAGAGAGCTTCTGCAAATGTTAGAGATTTTCGGAGATCGTCCGAATCAAGAGCCATGATGACGATCTGTCAGAGCTGACGGAAGGTGTTTAGAAATTTTGATGTGCTGGGAATGAACAGGGTCACGTTGTAGGGGAGGTGCATTGGAAAAAGAAGCGAAATGTAAATGGCATTATTGAAAAATAGGATGGCGAAATAATTCTGACATTGAGAATGTGTTAGACGTTGAAAAGGCGCGGTGTATCTTTCTAACTTGCAACCTTTGTAAATGAACTTGGTCACATGCGCAACCTCCTCTGTTCCGGATTCAGCCAGGGCTCGATCCCTGGTCCGCAGTTTCCTGACTGCTGGCGCCCTTTGCAGCAGCGCTTGTTCTGAAATTCCTCCTTTTTGGCAACTTTTGGACTTCGGCACTTGGCACCATCCGACATTCTGGCGCCCAGACTCGAAACCTCCGATTTTCAGTTCACCCCTGAGGCAACTTGCTGCCCTCGGGACTGAACTTGAGTCCGGTACTTAAGACCAGACTCAAGCCCAGTAGTGGCATTCAGTTTTCAGCCTCAGTGCTTGTGCTTCAATGTGACTTGCTGCGACCTTGTGTTTCAGAATCCAGATTGCGACTTTGCGACTTTGCGACTTTGCCTCTTCGTGTCTGCGTCCGAGTCCGTGTCGAGTTGAGTGAGTGCGTGTGTGTGCTCTCACTCTCTCCCTCTCTCTCCCGACCTCGCTGCTTTGCCTAAGCCCTGTCACAGTGGTATCAGAGCGGCAAACGGCCCTCCCGCCCTCCCTGCTCCGACGCCGCCACGTCATGGACATCGTCGTCATCGTCACCGTCTTTGGCGCCGCTGCCAAGTCATCGTCATCGTCGCCCCATCATCGTCATCGCTGCCACGCCATCGTCATCGTTGTCCCGATATCGTCGTCGCTGCCACGTCATTGTCATTGCCTTATCCTCGCCATCGTTGCCTCGTCACCATTGTTGCTGCCATCACCGACGAGCAGGTCAGTCCTCGGCAATTTTTTAAATTTTCTCCCTTTTCCCCTGCCTCGTTTCTTCTTCTTCTTCTTCTTCTTCTTCTTCTCCTTCACCATCGCCGTCATCATTTTCTCTTCCCCCCTCCTCGTCGTCATCATGTCCCCCTTCTTCTTCCTCTTCTTCTTCTTTGTCGTCGTTGCACCACCCCCCTTCTTCGCGTTGCCACCACCCACCTCCCGCGCGATCAACCGCGCACTCTTCCCCGCCTTGCTTCCTTCCCCTCCCCATCGCTTCCTTCCCCCAACCCTCGCATGCCTCTGCCTCCACCCCGTGCACT
>BFEA01000585.1:144175-155489 GCA_003427395.1 Chara braunii
CCCCCGTGCTGACCGCACACGCCTTTCTCCTCCGCGCGCCGTCGTTCCTCCCCGGCACATTACCACACACTTGCCCCCCGCCCCTGCACGGCTTTCCCCCACTTCCCCCCTACCCATCATCATCAATCATCATCATCATCATCCTCAATCACCACCATCGTCAATCATCATCGTCATCAATCACCACCATCACCAATCATCATCATCATCATCATCATCATCGTCAATCTGATCGTTCAACCCCCCCCTGCGCTAACCTCCCCCATCAACCCTACCTACTACACTATCACCCAATCAACCACATAGACAGGATCGCTCCCTCTCGATTTGATTAATTATTTCCTTTTTTTCCATTTTTTTTCTTTTTCAAAATTCATTTGAAATTTTTGTAATCAAAATCTTTCTCTCTTAATTCTGCAAGGAATATGAGCAAGAGCGATATACATAAAACCAAGTTGCAAAATCACACAGATGTCCAAGTAGCCATGTACAAGCAGAGAGCGCAAATGCATCGAGATTCCATCCAGATAAGAGCAATACAATGAGCTCACGAGCCAATGTCCAAGCCCTCAGGCCACACCAACACCGTATCCAATGTCGCTCCTACTCTGTCTGGCGCCCAGCGTCCAGCCTACACTACTCGCCTATCCTACTACACCAGCATTCACGCAACAGGCTCACTTCGACTTTGAAGACCAAGGTACATGACGTTAACACCATAGCTGACCTCCCTCATGCACCAGGTATGTATCTCGTTTCTCCCCTCGTCACCCCTGACTTCCCACAGTGTGCATTCTCAACACCCCAAGACCACCTTCGCCATCCAGACCTGTGCCCAGCAGCCCGGCTATGGCTGCCGTGCGCCCACTGCCCAGCAGTGCACCTCACACCCCGGCGCCCGTGCGTGGACCCAGCCGGCAGCTTCGTGCAGATCATGAAGTTGCAACGCAGCAGCGTGGCCGCATTGCCTGCGAAGGCCAAAATGACCTGCCCAGTGATGCTCACTTTCCTATATGGAAAGTGAACTCAGCCTCTGCTGCCGCTGGGCCTGGCTGGGCGAGCATCCAGTAGCTTCCATTCGGGCCTCAATGCCTGCGCCCAGGCCCAGTTGCAGTTACGGGCCTGGGCCCTTTACAGTTGGGCACGTCCAGGCAGTCCACGGGCCTCCACATGTTCGCTGTGATCTCATTGGCTCACGACCACTATGTGCCGACAATGCTGCAATCTCATTGGTCCATGGCTGTTGTATGATGTGTCAGCCTCTGAAAGCACACGCCCAGGGCCTCAACTGTACGGGCCCGTGGGCTCAACTGCCCGTCGAGGCTGCAACTTTCGGAAGGACCCTGGAGAGGCTCACATTGCTCTGTAACCAACTGCCGTGCTGCAACTGTCTGATACCCACATATGGAAAAATGTCAAATCTTGGCCTCTTGTGAATATTCAGGCCCGCCTTCACTTAGGGCGGCACAGGGCTGCTGAGGGCCACTGCCCAGAACATGTGCATATCTGATAAAGGCTCCATGAGGGCTCAATGTCCCGCACGTATACGGCCCCTTTAGGGTGATCACACTGGCATGTACCTAGGCCTTGGCACAAATTGGCAGTCCCGCCTTCACTTAGGGCGGGCAAGGCCTTCCCACCACTGCCGAGGGGTCGAATCCTCGCATCCCTTCCCCCTTAGCTTCGAAAGTCCCGTGAAAAGCCTTTAAATTCTTCATCAACCTGATGTCTGCAGTGACTTGGTGCAGTAGAACTTCTTGGAAGATGCAGAAGATATGACTTCTCAGGAGGCCTTCTTTGGGATGTCTCTTTCGATGGTTGGGGCAGCACGCATTCTTAATGAATGATATAATCAGTTTTCATCATCTATGTGTGCAGACAGGTATCGTACAGATTGAGGAGGCTTTACACTAATGTGGGTAATATAGGGGTGACCATCCCAATCAAACCCGAAACCAAACCAGGAACCAGATTAGAAACCAGACCGGAAATCAGACCAGACTTCTGACTAGCCCTTTATTTAGCTATAGCAGTATACTAGATGTCAAGTCTTTATGTAACTGCTTGTGGCCTGACCCAGACTCATTCTCCGTACTTGACATAAAGTATGTCTACTGTACAGTGCCCCTGATGTAAAATCAACAACCCACAGCAGCTGCTTATGAATAAGCTTCTGAGCTAGCATACGTTGGTGTTGATATTCAGGTTTCAGGTAGGAAGGGTTTTTTGTTAGTGTAGCTGGCAGCATAACTGCAACAACGTAAAAAGTCCTTTTATCATGCTTCAGGATGTCTTCCTGAAGATATTTTGTAGTTAGCTGTCCTTCTGTCCCTGCCACTTGCTTTTTGCAGTTCAATTATAAAGTAGACATTTCAAGATTGTTTGAGCAGTTAGGCAGTCTGATAACCCATGCAGGTCTGTCCGTACCCTAGTTAGCCCTTGAGGTCTCATAAATAGCGATTACGTAGCTTACTTCAAAGATCAGTCCTTTCCGTAAAATACCTTACATTTCTCTGTCTTAGGTTTCACATACATTTGAGAAACAAATCCAGACGGAGAAAGAAGGTTTTGTATAACATCGAGGACAACCATAGGCATTAGCGTAGGTTCTCGGCATTCTATCCGCGTTCAAAGTGCCCAGTCGCATGTTTGTTTGTATTCTAAAAATAAACTACTCAAAGGTGTCTATTATAATTTTTCAATTACTAGTATAGAAATTAAGTTGTATATTATTTATTTGGAGATCCTCGGTCTCCACGTCCCCAGCTCCTTTACTTAGATTTTCATATATATAATGATCTCTAGGGGTACGTATATGGCCCTATTTGTCTCTCCTTTGTTTGATTCGCCAGTCGTCATCTCATAACATAAGAGTCATCCTATAGTTCTTTCCTTCATGGGAAGGAGGGCCGGTTCCAAGGAGATATGAACATTAAGCGACAGCATTTTCTCCCTCAGAAGAAGCTTGATAGGCCTGCCATTCCGAGACTTCAAGATTAGGCAGATATCCCACCATTGGTTCTGTCAGTTCCCATAGGAACACTTCAACCTTGCCCACCCTTGGTTCTGTCAGTTCCCATAGGAACACTTCAACCTTGAAGGGGTAACTACTAGTGAAGTGTCACAAACAGCACATCCAGGCTGTCCACGGGCCTCCACATGTTCGCTGTGATCTCATTGGTTCACGGCCACTATGTGCCGGCAATGCTGCAATCTCATTGGTTCGTGGCTGTTGTATGATGTGTCGGCCTCTGAAAGCACACGCCGAGGGCCTCAACTGTACGGGGCCCTGGGCTCAACTGCCCATTGAGGCTGCAACTTCCGGAAAGAACCTGGAGAGGCTCACATTGCTCTGTAACCGACTGGCGTGCTGCAACTGTCTGATACCCACATATGGAAAAATATCAAATCTTGGCCTCTTGTGAATATTCAGGCCCGCCTTCACTTAGAGCGGCACAGGGCTTGCTGAGAACATGTGCATATCTGATAAAGTCCCCGCGAGGGCTCAATTTCCTGCACGTATACGGCCCCTTTAGGGTGATGTTGCATACTCGTGAAACACAGTCATAAGTATGGCGCAGATTCCCAGAACCGACGAGATAATACAGAGTACATACAAATACAGCGGAAGACTTGAGATACATGGATTGACTCGGATTTGACTCAGACTGCAACGAAACACTCACAAACATACATCGGTGGTGTGAAGCCCGGGCCTGGGACTTAGAAGAGAAGGCCAGGGGCAAACCTCATACACGGATGAATGGAGGGGAGGAGAGATGAAGGGAGGAGGAGAGGGAAGATGACGTCAACTCAATGGTTCCAAAGATAGTATCTCGAAAAATCAGAAATAGCGAAAATCCAAAATGTCGCAAACACAGAGTCTCACAGTGTCTCAGATATCGTCCTCACGGTGTCAAGATACATCCTCAGAGTTAGATGAGGGTCAGATCCCAAAGTAGTCCTCAACCTGCAGTCTCAAGTCGCTACCTCTAGTATCATCAAAACTCATAACCATCCTTCATAGTCATAGTAGCCCAGTAGCGTAATCCCAAAAGTAGTCTTAGACTTAGAGGAGAGAGAGAGAGAGGGAGAGAGAGAGAGGGAGAGAGAGAGAGCGGAGGAGGAAGAAGAGGGAAGAAAGGCGAAGCCTTTCTCCGTGGTACCTGGCGATGCAGCTATGGCACTGCAGGACTGGGCGTTGCGCCGTGGGCTGGGCCAGAGATCGGCGCTATCCCCTGCTGCGCTGTTCCTCCTTGCGGCTGCGCTAATCCCTTCTCGCTGCTCCTCTTCCTGCTGAAACGCTGCGCTAATCCTGAGGCCTAACTCGTAGAGTAACCGTACACTAACCTCCCTGACTGAGGCTGGTACCTAGCTTATATAGTGTTGGGTCGGCCTCAGTCCTAATGAGTGCCTTCGGGTCTGGACCGTTGATCGGGCCCAATGGTTCAGATCCGATTTCGAAATCTGGAACAGTGCCGCCTAAACTGCGCCGCCGGCCGGTCCTATCGATGGACCGGTACCTGGCCTCACCAACTAGCAGTTGGGTCTGGTGGGGTCTAAACGAGGCCTATCGGACCCTAAACTGAACCGACTGTTCCTAGGCCTACCTGGACCTATCTGGGACCGCACCTAGGCCTAAACTATGCCTACTACAGAACCAGGCCCTAACTGGGGCCCGTGTGGTATCAATATGCCACACACTCCCCCCCTTGAAGACCGAGCTAACTGCGAGGGCGAAGCAGTCTAGCCGATGTCCATGCGGCCCGGGCGGGTTGGGCAGCTTCCTTAGCAAGTCACCGTTTTTCGTAGTGCGCAAAGATGAGGGGTGTTGTCGCCTTCAGATCAGCTTGTGAAATCCAGCGTGTGTCGTCGGGATCGCATTGCTTGAATGTAACTTTGTACTGCATTGGCTTGTTGTCGTGCTTGCGATGGGCGAGGACACGGTCAACCTCCTAGTGACCGTCCATTGAAGGAGGGTCGTGGGAACGTCTGCCTGGAAAGTCCGTTCGTGAGGCTGGAGTGTAGTGACCAGGTACCTAGGCCTAAATCGTGCCTACTACAGAACCACGTCCTAACTGGGGCCCGTGTGGTATCAGTATGCCACACACTCCCCCCCTTGAAGACCGAGCTAACTGCGAGGGCGAAGCTGTCTAGCCGATGTCCATGCGGCCCGGGCGGGTTGGGCAGCTTCCTTAGCAAGTCGTCGTTTTTCGTAGTGCGCAAAGATGAGGGGTGTTGTCGCCTTCAGATCAGCTCGTGAAATCCAGCGTGTGTCGTCGGGATCGCATTGCTTGAATGTAACTTTGCACTGCATTGGCTTGTTGTGGTGCTTGCGATGGGCGAGGACACGGTCGACCTCCTAGTGACCGTCCATTGAAGGAGGGTCGTGGGACCGTTTGCCTGGAAAGTCCGTTCGTGAGGCTGGAGTGTAGACCGCCAGCTTTGAAGCGTGAAATACCGGGTGGACCGTCAAATGCGGGGGAATCTCGATTATGAAAGATGGACCCGTGGGGTCGTCGCCAACTGCTGAAGTGACCTTCCATGGCCCAAACCACTTAGGGAGGAGCTTGCGTGAGACGTGCTGCTCGAGTGCGAATTCCTCGGAGGTGACCCAAACAAGGTCGCTGATGCGGATTGGACACGGGATGCGACGCCGACTCGCTTGCTGCTGCATACGGACCTGAGCCTTTTGCATATTTGCGCAGACTTTGGCCAGCAGTTCCCTGTACTTCCGTGTAGAAGCGGGGAAGCAAGCGGCGTCAATATCGACAACCCGTGGGAGCAAAATGCATGCGAAGATATGGCCTTTCCGTCCACCGTGATGCAACTCAAGGGAGTCACGCCGATCGTCAGTTGCACCGAAGTGTTGTAGGCGAACTCGGTGTCGGGAAGGCGGTCAACCTTGTCCTTCTCATCCGAGCGGATGAGTGTGTGGAGCATCATCTGCGCAGTCTGGTGCGCACGTTCCGTTTGCCCATCCTTTTGAGGATGTCGTGCGGAACCCGGTTTCATGTTGGTGCCGGACTCCACCATGAGTGTCGGCCAAAAGGCTGACATGAAACGAGTGTCGTGGTCTCTAACCGGAACGTCGTGGCTGCAAAACCAGCCGGTGTGCAAGAGTCGTGCGAGCTCGGGAGCCGTCGCGTGATACTTGCATGGAATAAATCGAGCGTACTTGCTCAAACGGTCGACAACCGTGATAATACCATCATGGCCAAGGCGATCGCGAGGGAAAGGACCGGTCACATCCATAGCAATGGAGAGACCTGGTTCTCGAGGAATCGACAATGGTTTCAGTTCGCCGTACGGGAGCTGATGGTGCCCTTTGTTCCGGTGGCAAACTGCGCATGACTGAATGTACCGGTTGACGTCGCTGATGATGTCCGACCAGTGAAATCGCTGGCGGAGTCGTGCAAGTGTTGCGTGCGACGCCAAGGTGTCCCGCCAGCCGCGAATCGTGGTATTCGCCAAGGAGGCGAGTGTGCAAGATGCGGTCTTGGGGAACACACAACAAGTCCTTGCCTCGTGTATGGAGAAGCAAGTAGCTGTCGACAATGCGATAATTGCTTGCCGGCGGGTGATCCGATGATAAGTCCGCGTGGAGTGTGGAGAATCCTGGATCTGACTTGTAGCCGTTTACGAAATGTTGTTGCAGGTCCTCGTCGAGGCCGAATGTGGAGTGCACCAAGGTGCAAAGATCGGGTCTTCACGAGAGAGCATCCGCTGCCTTGTTCGAGGGGCCCGGAATATGCTTGGAGGTGAAGTCGAACTTGTCGATGAAGTACATCCAGCGACCGATTGTGCTGCTCACCGTGTCTTGCGTCTTGTAATAAGTCCGGATTGTTGCCTGTTCCGACACCCGAGGAGAAAGTGACGCCAACGCTCAAGTACGGTGACAAAAGCTAGCAGTTCCTTCTTCCTCCCATCATCAAGAGAATTGATGGGCGACACCTTTTGGCTGAAGTACTCAACCGGATGCCAGTCTGTGCCGTCATGCTGTTCCAAAACCGCGCCAATGCCGTAACCAGAAGCATCCCTAGTTACTTTGGTAGGCAAGGTCGGGTCATAGATGCTTAGGACGGGAACTTGAAGCAAGGCCGTCTTCAGTGTATGGAAAACGTGTCGGGCTTCGTCCTTGAACTCGAAGGGCACCAAGGGGGACTGAAGTCGTGACAATGGTGCAGCGATCCGTTGAAAACCTTTGACGAAGCACATGTAATATGATGCTAAGCCGAGAAAGGAGCGAATGTCGGTGGTACACGCGAGGTCCGGCCAATCTTGAATGGCTTGTACTTTGTCCGCGAGCGGACGAATGCCTTGCGGCGTAACGTAATGGCCCAAATACTCCAGCTCTTGCTGGGCAAACTCGCACTTGTCGCGGTTTGCCTTGTACTTGGCGATACGGAGTCGCTCCAAAACGGCGCGAAGGTGCTCGAGGTGCTCGTCCAGCGACCGGCTATAAACCAAGATATCATCAAGATAATTAAGTACGGTGCGGTCGAGCAGGTCGCGGAATTCCGTCGTCACGGCCGCTTGGAAAGTAGTCGGGGCATTGGTGAGACCGAAAGGCATGATGAACCACTCAAAGTGCCCATACCGCGTCTTGAATGCGGTTTTGTACTGATCTCTTGGCTAGATCTTGATCTGGTGATATCCGGATTTGAGGTCAGGCTTCGAGAAGTACTTGGCGCCGCCTAGTCGCTCGAGAAGATCATCCATCCGAGGGAGAGGGCCGGCGTTCTTGATCGTTTGTGCGTTTAATTTCCGATAGTCGATACACAAACGAAGGTCCTTGTTCTTCTTCCAGACGATAAGAACGGGAGCACCGTATGGCGACCAGCTAGGGCGAATCCAGCCCTTGGCCAAGAGGTTATCTTGTTGTGCCCGAAGCACTTGAAGCTCCTCTTCGCTCATTTGGTAGATGCATCCGCGTGGAGGTACGGCGCCATCCTCGAGAGTGATCCCGTGGCGTATGGGCCGATCCGGTACTACTCCGGAGGGAACTTGGAAGACATCCTCATAGCTGTCCAAAAGCTCAATGATACATGGGTCCGATGTTTCCGTCTTGGGCAGATCACCGGGTGGGAGTGCGTGAAGAAAACACATGCCCATCTCCTCGATGTCGTTCCGCCGGATGGATTGGCGAATGCTCGCACCGGAGACCACGTGACAACCAATCGAAGGATGAGGAAGCAGCACCGTACATGGGACCAGTTCGCCACGCCGATCACGAACGTGAACAGTGCGTCGATAAAAGTTCACCGGATGGTCTTCGCTTTGCAGCCACGACATGCCTAAGATCATGTCGAACTTGGTGTCCAAAATGTCGAACGACACGACCTCTCATGCTAGCGGGGCAAAGTACACGGGCACGGAGTCAACGCAGCGCTCAATTGACTTTTGCGTGTGACCATCGGCCAATATGACGTGCGCAGGCTGACTTTTCCTTCGAACGCGCGGGCCAAGCCCGGCGCGTGCCATAAAGTCTTGGCTGATGTAGTTGCGCGTCGGTCCACAATCGATCAAGGCACTGCAGGTCGCCTTTCCGATCTGAATGCGGATGTAGAGGAGCGGCGCGTCGATGTCGATGTCGACGTACCGTTGCGTTGCATGCTCGCGGTCGATCTTCGCAAGATAGCTACGAAGGTCAACAACCGCTACTCCGCCATCCGTCGACGGAGGTGGTACTGCAACGTGCAAGTATTCGCGCAAATGTGCTATCAGGGTGTTGCAATGCGGTGTTGGCAAAGAACCGGTGGAGGGAAGAGGCAGCCATTGGAAGTCCTCAACCGTCAACGGGTCTTGATGAGTTCCTCAAGACTCGCCCAAGTTGACGGATCCTCCGATAGAAGGGTTGGTGAAGCAACCGGTTCGTTGTCCGACGGCGGTAACACCGTGCATGCGCTTGAGTCTTGCACGTGGAGAGGATGGTTCAACAGCGGGACCAGTTGGACAGCATAGTTCTCGAAGTCAATCCGAGAACTTGCGACTACCGCGTCATCCCCGGACGTGAGAGAGAGCTGCTAGCAAGGCAGCCGAGTCCGGCGGACTGGGAAGTGATGTCACTGGACTTCCCGCGGTGCTCAGTTTCCCGAGCCTGGACGCTTGACATTTTCTTTGTCCTTGTCAAGGCATGCACTAGTGATGTGCTTGGTGCGGTTGCACCATAAACAGCATCCCCATTTCTGCCTCAACTTGAACATGTCTTCGGTGATACCGAATTTCGTCCATGGTGTCTGTCTTGCTCCATCCGCCGACGTTGTTTTCGCCTTGTGTTTTCCCCCTCGAGGTCTTGAGCGTTGCGGTGGTATCACTGCCGTCACATCTCTGTCACTTGATGTTGAAGCGGTTGCGTGGTCCTCACTGGATCCTTGCTGGATCGCTGCTACTTGCGGCGTCCGCTGACCTTTGCCTTTCTCCACGTAACCGGGCTGTTGGCGGGCCTCATTGGCCGCGCGCCGGTTACCTTGTATGAGCTCCCTTGCCTTTGAGATCATTGCATCAAAGGTCTCATACTGGAATTCGCTGCCAAGAGCAGCTGTCAAGGCGTCGCAAGACCGGGCGAAAAACTCGGCCGGATTGAGCCGAACGACAGGTTCAACTCTGGGGTGGCGACGAGTCTTTGCCACTCCGTCAGCCATTCCCGTGATGTTTGCTGGCCTTGGAACATGCGGAAGATCTTGTTCAAGGCGTGACGTTTGTCGTTGTTGACCATGAACCGGGTCTTCCACTTCTTCTCGAACTCCTCCCAAGTGATCTTGGTGTGGAGGGTGGCGATGGTGCATTTCAGCGTGACTGCCATGTGGGTCATGAATGCCTGTGCCCCTCCAATGAGCTGGAGGTAGAGCGCATCAAGCCGCCACTCGGGTGAGACGTGATGTACGTTCGCCTCCGCGTTGAATGCCATCCACCACTGCAGTGGATTGGTCTTGTGGTAGTCGTCGAGCTTCTCAATCTTGAAGTTCGGCATCTTCCATTCCTTTACGATGGAGGTCGTTCGTTGTTGAACCCGGTCGCTGAGCGTCTGCAGCTGATTGCTGACCGTAGACGTCCCGGCGAACCTGCTGATGTCGCCAAGGGATGCAACTACGTGGTTGATCCGCTCTTCGAGTTGTTTGGCTTGAGCGGCCAAAGCTGGGCTGCAGTCAACTGCAGATAGTCGTGCCAACCCTGTGCTGACAGTAGTCTGCAGCTGGTCGTTGATGGCGTGCTGGTCGCTGTTCGCGGTCTGCAAGTTGGCGATCTTCTGTTCCAGCGTCCGAAAAGTTGTTTTGTAGCGGATGAAGATCTATCGCATGGCCAGCAGTTCGCGTTGCTGCCAATTGCATGTGTACAGGAGGTTCTCCATCAGTACCGCTATTGCCTCCTTGCGTCTCTCTTCCTCGGTGGCTCCTCTTGTTCTTCGTTCGCTTGAAAGTGCTGCTGTTGAAGTACCCTCTGGTACATGGCTTCTTCGTTGGCGAGCTCCATTGTAGCTTGCTAGAGAACTTGATTCTGACTTGCCTCCGTCTGCTGCTGCTGTAACCGTGCGGCTGCTGCAGCTTCTGCTGCGGCCTGCTGACGTGCTGCCTCGGCCTCTGCCAGCTGTCGTTGGATCGCCTGCTGGCGGGCGGCTTCTTCCTGTTCCCATTTGCGAAGTTCAGCTGCAGTTCGAGTATAGCTGGAGACGTTCAAGAAACGCTAGTAGCGTTTTATCTGCCTGCTGAACTGGCATAGGGGGAGTGGCCGTCCTCGCGGAGCTGGCTTGTGAATTTGCATCAGCGGTGGCGGCCATGGTCGTGCGTCGTCTGCACGGGATCCAAGGTGTCGTAGGGCCCTGTTGGGGCTTGGTTTCCTTGGATCCGAGCTCAGCTGTCGTCGTGAGGTGGCCGCTATTAGTCCTGCCTTCATCTGCTGATGTGGCACTGCTGAGGTGGCCGCTGCAGTTTTGCAATCTGTTGTCGTGGCACGTTGAGGTGGCACGCTGAGGTGGCACGCTGCTGATGTGGCAATCTGCTGTCGTGGGACACTGCTGATGTGGCACAATGCTGACGTGGCCGGAGACTGAAGTCCGCAGTACCGAGAGGAGGAGAGAGAAGGTAGGGGTGGGAAGAAGGGAAGGGAGGCAGACAATGCACAGACAGTCCCTTTCTGCCCTGACCTCGGACTTGACACTAATCAAGAAAAATTTCCCCCCCACGAAAAAAAAAATTCGAATTTTGAAAAATTAAATATTAAATGTGAGGAATGAGCCCTCAAGGGGCCCTATCAGACATTGCATGTTCTGGGCTAAGGCCCCAGCAAGCCAAGTGCCCGCCCTAAGTGAAGGCGG
>BFEA01000585.1:164149-179100 GCA_003427395.1 Chara braunii
ACTGGGCGCTGGGCGCCAGACAGCAGAGAGAGCGACTTTGGGTACTGTGTTGGTGTGGCCTACGGGCTTGAACATTGGCTCATTACTTCATTGTATTGCTCTATGTGGATGGTTTCTCGGTGCATTTTGTATTCTCTGCTTGGACACGACCACTTGGACAGTTGTGTGATTTCACAATCTGGTTTTCTGTATATCGTTCACACTCATATTCCTTGCATAAATATTTAATTATTTATATTTAATTAAATAAAATTTAATCAAAAAATACAATTTAATCAAATAAATTTTAATTTTGGCAACAATTAAATATGTAATTAAAGAATATTGAAATTTGCAACAATTAATTTTGGCAAAAGTTAAATATTTAATTATAGGATATTTAAATTTGCAAAACTAAAATGAATAAAGTTTAAGCAAGATTTGAACATTTAAATAGAATTTTTAATAATTTCACAAAATTTAATCGGGGGAATTTTAACATCATTACGAGGTCATGAAGTAAGTAGAAAATCAATGGTAGTAGGAAGATACACAATTTGCTGTAAAGATTCAACCTTCAGTTGCCAACAGATGCGATTTTCAAAAAGTGAAAGTTCCGTGAAATTACAGTTTGAATGTGGCCGTGCTCAGGCCCGATCTGCCTTAATTGGCGCTTTGCCTGGCTGGCACTTACTTCCCATAGGCTTGATAGGTCGTTAGCTTAGGTTAGGGCTAACCCTAATTAGCGCTAATTAGGTTAATCGTGATTAGCGGTTTCCTAATTGTGCGCCATATGGAGAAAACCGCCAAACCTCAAATTAGAATTCAAACGACCTAAAACGACCTAATTAACTATGTAAGTAGAAGAAAAGAAAAAAAATTTGCAACTTGCAATTTAATGATAACAGAGCACAGGTGTAGATAATCAATCAATCAATCAATCAATGGTGAGTCATCCAATGCTGGTCGGCTCCGATACCAAACTGTTGCATACTCGTGAAACACAGTCATAAGTATGGCGCAGATTCCCACAACCAACCAGATAGTATAGAGTACATACAAATACAGCGGAAGACTTGAGATGCATGGATTGACTCGGACCTGACTCAGACTGCAACGAAACACTCACAAACATACATCGGTGGTGTGAAGCCCTGACCTGGGACTTAAAAGAGAAGGCCAGGGGCAACCCTCGTACACGGATGAATGGAGGGGAGGAGAGACGAAGGGAGGAGGAGAGGGAAGATGACGTCAACTCAATGGTTCCAAAGATGGTATCTCGAAATGTCTGAATTAGCGAAAATCTGAAATGTCACGAACACAGAGTCTCAGTGTCTCAGATATCGTCCTCACGATGTCAAGATACATCCTCAGAGGTAGATGAGGGTCAGATCCCAAAGTAGTCCTCAACCTGTAGTCTCAAAGTCGCTACCTCTAGTATCATCAAAACTCGTAACCATCCTTCATAGTCATAGTAGCCCAGTAGCGTCATCCCAGAAGTAGTCTTTAGACTTAGAGGAGAGAGAGAGAGAGAGGGAGAGAGAGAGAGAGGAGGAGGAAGAAGAGGGAAGAAAGGCGAAGCCTTTCTCCCTGGTACCTGGCGATGCAGCTATGGCGTTGCAGGACTGGGCGTTGCGCCGTGGGCTGGGCCAAAGATCGGCGCTATCCCACTGCTGCGTTGTTCCTCCTTGCGGCTGCGCTAATCCCTTCTCGCTGCTCCTCTTCCTACTGAAACGCTGCCCTAATCCTGAGGGCTAACTCGTAGAGTAACCGTACACTAACCTCCCTGACTGAGGCTGGTACCTAGCTTATATAGTGCTGGGTCGGCCTCAGTCCTACTGAATGCCTTCGGGTCTGGACAGTTGATCGGGCCCAACGGTTCAGATCCGATTTCGAAATCTGGAACAGTGGCGCCTAAACTGCGCCGCTGGCCGGTCCTACCGATGAACCGGTACCTGGCCTCACCAACTAGCCGTTGGGTCTAGTGGGGTCTAAACGAGGCCTACCGGACCCTAAACTGAACCAACGGTTCCTAGGCCTACCTGGACTCATCTGGGACCGTCGTGACCCGGTACCTTGGCCTAAACCGTGCCTACTACAGAACCGGGCCCTAACTGGGGCCCGTGTGGTATCAGTATGCCATAGGTGATCACATTGGCCTGTACCCAGGCCTTGGCACATATTGGCAGGCCCGCCTTCAGTTAGGGCGGGCAAGGCCTTTTCCAGCACTACCGAGGGTTCAAATCCTCACAATCCAACACAACTAGTACTAATTCGACACATGTGTATCACACAGAACATTTTCGGAGCTTTTATGAACGTCCGAGAATGTTCGGGTCTTCGGACGAACGCCTCCCGAACGTGTTTGGTCGAGCATATTCAACCAAAAAAAAAAAAAGACTTTTTCTGGTTTTTTATTTTTCACTCAAGTTTGGTTACGATTTTGAGCATACCTCCTAGGCAAACGTTGTTTGTATTATTATTATACATAACATATATTGTTTTCAAATATTTTTGAGAATTTTTTTTTATAAATATTTTTATGTTCACGTTCGGAGGGTTTTGGCGCATGTTCGCGTTCGGTCACAAACGTTCGGGTTCGGTCACAACACGATGCTACACAGTTCGACACTAATAAAACCTATTGAATTTTTCAATCTATTCCTTCCCTTTAGCACTCATCAATTATTAATTTGAAATGAAATTTTGACTTTTCCTTTCCTTCTCGAATACTTTCCTTGCAAAATTTGTTAATTCTTTTGCGGATTAAAAAAAAATAAAAAAAATTCAGATAACTTAATTCGTAAATATTTCGGAAATAAATAGTTCTTTTCTCGAACCTTAAAAATATCTTCAAAGTTTTTTGAACATTTGTCTTCTTTTAATTCGTAAATACTTCTTTGAAATTCTTTTCCTATTTTTAATTCGAAAATATTTTAGAATTACTTAATTATTTTTTGAATTTTTTGAATTTTTTCGAAATTCTTTTTCTCCTAATTCGAAATTACTTTTCTTGTTTTCTTGTAAAAAAACGTTATTCCGAACTCCCCAATTAGTTTTCAATAGATTCAATTAATTCACGCCGGAATTAATCTCTTTATTCGGAATTGATTATCCTTTTTTCGAAATTTTAGCATTTCTATGTTGTAAAATCGGAATTTACTTTCCTTTTCGAAATAAATTATTCTTTTTTGAAAATTTTTTGACATTTTTGGCATTTATTTCAGTTGAAAACTCCTGAAAATTTTGTTTTCCCAAGTTTTCTCCTTCGAAATCCTTTTCGAATTTTTGAATTAATCTTGAATAAAATTAATCCAAATCGGAATGAATTAATTCGCATTTTTTCAATATATATTTTTTTTGGAAAGTCTTGGCAATTACCTTTGAATAAATCAATTAATGTTGTAAATACCCCCCCCCCCCTCCTCTCACACCCAAATCTCTGCATGGCACGCCAAGGCAAGAACTCTCAGCGCGCAGCCACCGACGCCGACGTTGACGCCGCTGCCGCTGCATCTGCCTAAACCTCATCTGCTGCCACGGCCTCATCCACCACTGTCACCTCATCCACTCCATCACGACCGAACAAAGAACCGAGCCCGCCATCGCCACCAACATCGTCACCCTCGTTCCCATGATGTCCTCTTTCCAAACGGACATTTGCGCATCCATCAACAAAATCGAAACCAATATCTCTAGCCTATTCGGCCGCTTGACCACTATTGAGCAACAAACCCCGACAATCACGGTGGTCACGACCACGACACCCCCCTCTATGTCCACGCCCACAACCGCCCTCCCCTCCGCTTCATCAACCACCCCGCCCGCTGCACTCCCACCAACTACCACCTCCTCCACAACCACCGTACCCATTGCCAACACGTCTTCCACACCCCCACAGCCAACTCCCTCCATCGCAACCACAGTGACCCCCCCCCCCCCCCCCCCCCCCCCCCACCCCCCCCCCCCCCCCCCCCCCCCCCTCACCAAAAGTCGGAGCCGCCACCACCCCTCAACCAAAAACCCTTGTCACCCCTTCCTCCATCATCCCTTCCCTACCCACCTATACACAACCCACCCCCACCATCCAACCCCTGCGACCGGCCCTTCCACTACTTCCCTCCACGACACTTATCCCTTCTAACACCACCCACAACTACACCCGAGTTACTTTCAGCTGCCCGTCCTCGACTTCAATGCCCTCGCCGCCATAGTCCCCCCAACCAGCAACATCCCCCCCTCCTTCCGTACCAATGACATCCCCACCTTCTCTGGCTTACCCCATGAGTATGTCTTCCTCTTCCTCAACAAACTCCAAGCCGCTTTCTCTCTCCACCGCGTCCCCGTCGGCCACTGGCTCCCTATTGCCGACACCAAACTCCTACAAGGGACCGACCGTTGGTGGTACACCGAGCAATCCAACTGCCACAATGCAGGTCAACCACCCCATTCCTTCCTTGAATGGGCCTCACTGATTTCTTCCACATTCCAGCCGCACAAAACGATCGACGATTACCTCGACCAATTCTGTCGCCTCCGACAAAACGGCCCAACTGACCGCTTTGTCCAATTTATACGTTCACTCCGGTAGAACATTCCCGCCGACTTCGTCTCCGGCTCGGCATTGCATTCATCTCCCGCTTCAAGCGGGTATGTCGCAAAGACTTAGCCGCCGCCCTCTCACATCAACCCCCCATGCCCCTAACTGACCTTCTCACCCCTGCCATTCACCTCGACCAAATCCTCAACCCCTACAAAACAGCACTCATTTCCGCCCCCTCCCGCCCACGATTTTTCCACAACATCACCGATGATACTTCCCTTCCCACCTCCTCAGACGAATTCTGAATCTCCGACACCAACTCACCGATCGACTCCGTCGACTCCACCGATGACGCTTTCGTCACCCAATTCCTGAGAATGGAGCGCTGTAACAACCCTCCCGCCCCCACCCGGACGCCTCGCCTCAAGAAGCTCACCCCAAAGGAACAGACATACCTCCAAGAGAAAGGTGGTTGCTTCCGATGCCGCCAACTGGGACATCAACAAACAAACTGGCCAAACGCGGGATAGTTCACACGTTAGGCACCCCGGTCCACGACTCCGTGACCTGCTACTTCTGCAGCATCACCATCCGCCACTCCCGGTCCCTCCTCCGCATGAACACTGTCCCCAGGACCACCGCGGACCCACCCCGGCATCGACGACTAGTCTATCGGCCATCCCATCAGTGACGACCTCTATTCCACCGATGGCCCAGTTGGCATCGACAATTCGTCTACCTCCCTCCTCCCCGGTGATGTACTTCCCGCCGGACAATCCCCAGGCATCGCGACACACGTCGCCTGATGCCGCTCCCACTGGTACATGTTCCTCTACCCTTCCCCTGAACCCATCCTCCGTCACCTTCTCTGATGTTGTTGAGGAACAAGCCTGACACGATCGGCTTGTCAGATTAGGTACCGAACAACGCCGCCTTAACGCCATCATCTCCACCGCCTACCCATCCCGCTTCCACCTCAAGTTTATCGCCGCCACCCTTGGTGCGTCTACAACCAAGTTTCGGGCCCTCCTTCACATTGGAGCTACCGGTAACTTTACGCGTGTGTCTGAAAAGCCAGTCTCACTCGCACTGATTACGACTCCCCGATTACACCGCCGTCGTAGTAGACCGCACGGTTCCCAAGACCACCATGACTGTCGGAGCCCTCCGCAGTCAGGTCTCATTTGATGTGATGCACCTGGTGTGCGACATCGTCTTGGGAACACCTTGGTTGGACCGTTACATGCCATACGCCTTCCACCCCAACTTCCGCCTCACCAATCCCCCTGACACGCTCATTGATATCTCGTACTACCCCCACCCCACCTCACAAAACTCCGTCACCCCTCACCAATTCCTCCACATGGCTCGTGAAAACCCCGACTCCACTTACTGTCGCCTTGTCCTTGATCGCGAGCGTCCCGAGGACCTACTCCCAACGGACAAACCCGATCAAGCCCCCTCCCACGAACCCCGCCCTCACCTCTATCCTCAATGAGTTCAAGGACATCCTCCCCGAGTAATTGCCCGTTGGACTACCCCCGGATCGTGATGTCTCCCATACCTTCGATCTGGAACCCGACCACACTCCGCCGTGCCGCCCTCCATATCAACTCTGTGTCCGGGAAGCCGAAGAAATGAAGCGACAGCTCAATGAACTCCTTGAAAAAGGAGTCGTTAAGCCAAGCTCCTCACCCTTCGGTACAAGCTGCCTTTTTGTTAAGAAAGGCGGAACCTCGAAATTAAGGATGTGCACAGACTACCACGCCTTGAATCGGATCACGATCAAGAACAAGTACCCCCTTTCTCGGATCTTCGAGCTTCTTGATCGCCTCCGTGGAGCCAAGTATTTTCCCAAGATCGACCTTCGCAGTGGCTTCCACCAGATCCGCATCCTCGAGGAGGACACCCACAAGACCGCATTCCGCTCTTGGTTCGGGCACTACGAGTTCGTCATGATGCCTTTCGGACTCACCAACACCCAAACCACATCTTTCGCAACCTCCTCGAAGTCTGTGTCGTCGTATACCTTGACGATATCCTTGTTTATAACCCGACCTTCGAGTCCCACCTTCAGCACCTTCGCCAAGTCCTATTCATCCTCAGAGAGCAAAAATTATACGCCAAGCTCAGCAAATGCACTTTTGCTGCCTTTAGCGTAGAATACCTTGGCCACATTGTCTCTGTTGAAGGAATCCGCATTTACCCCTCGAAGGTCACCGCCCTCGTTGAGTACCCCCCGCCCAAGACCCTACTCCAACTACACTCGTTCCTCGGCCTTGCCAACTACCGCCCCTTCATCCGCAACTTCTCCGACATCTCTTACCCACTCCACGAACTCACACGCAAGGACGAGCCCTTCAACTGGACCGACCGCCGCCAAAACGACTTCGACTTACTCAAACAAACCATCACCACGGCACCCGTCCTCAAGATCGTTGACCCCTCTCGACATTTCTGCATTACCACCAACGCATCCGACTTTGCCATTGGAGCCGTTCTATCCCAACACTTCCCTCGCGACACCGCCAAACCCCCCTCCATCAAAGACTCCCCCACCTACCCCGAGGTTCCACCCGACGAATACCCCATCGCCTTCGCAAGCAAGAAACTCCTTCCGGCGGAGATGAACTATCCCTCCAACGAGAAAGAGCTCCTCGTTGTGATCCACGCCCTCAAAGTCTGGCGCCCGTACCTCGACGGGCAATGCTTCACCATCCGCACGGACAACACCATCGTGTCCTCTATCCTCACTAAGAAAGACATCACGCCACACCAAACCCGTTGGTTAGACTTTCTTGCCCAGTTCACATTCACCATTTGCCACACCCCTGACAAAAGCAACCACGTTGCCGATGCCCTCTCTCGACGCCCCGACCACAAGCCCCTCGAGAAAGTCTATGCCACCATGACTCGTATCCAACTCCTCCCATCACTCCACCACCGCTACACCCAAGGCTACCTCTCTTGCCCGGATTTCTCAACTATCTACAACAAACTTCGTGACCTCGACCCAGTCCCCAACTACTCCCTTCACGACCAACTTCTTTACATCAACACCGAAGGCACTCGCCGACTTTGCATCCTGGACGCACGTGGTCTCCGTAATCAGCTGTTGGTTGAGCACCACGACACCAAGACCGCGGGACACCTCGGGTTCCAGAAAACCTTCGACACCATCTCCCACTACTTCTACAAGCCTTCCCTACTTGCCTACATCAAAGCATACATTCGCTCATGCCCCACGTGTCAAGCCGTCAACCCCTCGAACCGGGCCAAGCCCAACAAGCTACAATCATTGCCTATCCCCACCCACCAGTGGCAATCCTATGGACTTCGTGTGTGGTCTTCCCGAGACCGACCACGACCATGATTGCATCTACGTCATCGTTTGCCGCTTGACTAAACGTGCCCATTTCATCCCTTGCGCCACTTCGGACAACGCCAAAGACTTTGCCACCCTCTTCTTCAATCATGTCGCACGCCATCACGACCTCCCCGAGATCAACATCAGTGACTGTGATCCCCGCTTCCTCTCACAATTCTGGAAACACCTCTTCAAAGCATATGGAACCACGCTCAAGTATAGCACTGCATTCCACCCCCAGACTGATGGATAAACCGAGAACATGAACGATACTCTCCAAAGAATCCTGCGAAAGTATTGTCATCCACACCAACACGACTGGGATCAGTCGCCCACAGATCGCCTATAACAATGTCGTCTGCCCTTCCACTGGCATGTCCTCGTTCTACCTCGACCTTGGCTACCATCCTCGCTTGCCCTCTGACTTCTTGCTTCCTTCACAACTCAACCCCTCCACCCCCTGCCCTTCTCTCAATGAATGGGTAGCAACAATGAACAGACTCCTCAAAGAACACAAGAGCAACAAGCCAACAAGACCAACAAACACAGACGTGATGTGTCATTCAAAGTAGGGGACAAAGTCTGGCTCTTCGCTAAACGCTTTGAACCCGAACACGGCTTCCCTTCCCCATCATTGAACAAACCTCCCCCATCAATTACAAACTCCAACTCCCCCCTGACATGAGTCGTGTCCATCCTGTCTTCCACATAGAATACCTAAAAGAATACCATGAATCCCCACCCCAGTTCGCTGACCGCCCATATCCTAGACCTCCACCAATCATGTTACCCACAGGCCCTAAATTCGTCGTCGAAGCCATCATAGGACGAAGAACTACTCATGTATCTGACCACCCTAAATCAGTCACATAATACAAAGTTAAATCGACAGGATACTCTGACGAAGAATCTACATGGGAACCTCTTGCTAACCTTAAGAATGCCATGAAACTTGTTTTCGCCTATGATCGCGCCCATCCTATATCCTAGCTACCCACTATGCCTAAACCCTGCCTAAACCCCGCCTAAACCCTGCCGCAACCCTGCCTCCCTGCGCTGCACACATCCCCAGTACCCAACAAAACCCTTGCCCCTTGACCTCCCTCTGTCTGATCCTCTCTTGCCTCCGTCTCGTCCCATTCTCCCATCTGTCCTCTGCCACATCTCTGTCTCTCTTGCCCAAGTCCTACTTGTGGCCTCTGTGCGTCGCCGGCGATAAAGGATCTAATGGCAAGCGCACGAGGACGATGGCATGCTGCAGCTCATTACGAGGAGAAAAGATAGCTGGTTGGCCACCATGCTGTTCCCTTTGGCCGACACCTTGGACTCACAGACTTCTGGAGCAGCACCTTTGACATGGACATCAACATCAGTCTGCTACCTGCTATCCGGATGAGACCTCATCATCAGACGTGTAGCGGACGCAACCTACTACTAGGACAATCAAGCTGAAGCCTTCGTCGTCTACATCACAAGAACTGCTGAAGACTGCTTCTGCAACACCCTCCAAGACCTGTTTTCAAGACATTCACATGGACCACGACACAGAACTTGCCACCTGTGGCTAAAACCCCGACCCTCAGCAACCCCGACCCCGGACATTGCAAGACGATTTTCTTTTTTTGAGATCACATAACCAATTTTGCCGTGGACCGCTTAATTCATCAGTAGGACTATCCTGTTTCCAAGCAATTCCCTTACATCATCATTAGGATAACCCTGTTCCCAGTTCACCAGCAATAAACCCTGCTCCCTCTTACTCCCCAACCCATGCCACCCACATTATACCCCTTTTCCCTTTCGACATGTTGACCAGTGATTAGCCCCGTCCCGTCCCTCACAGACTTCAGCATTGTTTCATGACTTTTGGCAGCCGGGACGTTGCCTTCTAGGGGGAGGGGATAGCGTTACGGAGTCAGCCAGGGCTCGATCCCTGGTCCGCGGTTTCCTGATTGCTGGCGCCCTCTGCAGTGGCGCCCGTTCTCAAATTCCTCCTTTTTGGCGATTTTTGGACTTCGGCACTTGGCGCCATCCGACATTCTGGCGCCCAGACTCAGGCCTCCGATTTTCAGTTCAGCCCTGAGGCAACTTCGCTGCCCTCGGGACCAAAATCGAGTCCGGTACTTAAGACCAGACTCAAGCCCTGTAGGGGCAGTCAGTTTTCAGCCTCAGTGCTTGTGCGTCAATGTGACTTGCTGCGACCTTGTGTTTCGGAATCCAAGATTGCGACTTTGCAATTTTGCGACTTTGCCTCTTCGTGTCTACGTCTGTTGCGTCGAGTCGAGTCCGTGTCGAGTTGAGTGAGTGTGTGTGCTCTCACTCTGTCTCTCTCTCTCCCGACCTTGCTGCTCTGCCTCAGCCCTGTCACATCCTCCTGCCCCTTGCACGATCTCCTCCTCCCTTTCCTGTTCCTCTCTCATCATTGATTTCCCCTCCCTCTTGCACAATCTCTTCCTCCCCCTCTCATCGACCTCCTCCTTCCCTGCTCACGACCTCCTCCCCCCCGTTGCGTGACCTCCTCCTCCCCCTTGCACGACCTACGTGACCTCCTCGTTGTATGACCTCTTCCTTCCTCTCACGTACGACCTCCTTCCCCTTGCGTGACCTCCTCCTCCCCCTTGCACGACCTCCTCGTCCCCCTCGCGCGACCTCCTCCTTCCCCTTGCACGACCTCTCCTCCCTTTCCCGTTCCTCTGTCGTCATTGGTTCCCGCTGCCTCTCGTGCGATCTCTTCCTCCCTGTTACATATTGATGCCACAGGGTTCCCTTTCAGACCCGGCCACTAGACTAAGGGGTACTTAGGCCGGCCCAGCAGAAGGCCGGACCTTTCTCCCGGTAGGCCACCTCGAGGCACCGGTTGGCCTCCCTGCAGCAGACCAGGTACAGGCCCAAACGACATGACCGTTGGGCCTGGCAGCACCCTTGAGGCTGCCGTCGCCGGTCTGATCTGCACCGTCAAGTTGGACGCTTCAGATCACGGCGCGTTGAGGCAGGTTTGAGACCAACCGGCCACCGACCGGTACTTAGGCCGGTCCAGTGGCCATTCTAAGGACGGGAGGAGTAGGACAGAAGTTCGGCATAACGCTGCGCTAATCTGGGTTAGCGCAGCTCCGAGCACAGGAGCGCTGATTAGCGCCGAGTGACCGTTGGGGGTGGCGGACGGATACTACCGGCTTACCAGTGTAGCGCCATAGCTCCAGGTTGGAGCCGCAGGTCTTCGACATTCCCAAGGCGCCAGCTTGCATCCACAGGTAGGAGCTTGGGCGCGGACTCGACCTCTCCACCTCCCGTCTGCCCCTCTCGGATTATTCTTCTTCTTCTCCTTCAGACTTCTTCTTCTTCTTCTTCTTCAGACTGGAGACTATTGATACGAGTGGGACAGAGATCAGTGGTTGGACTTCAAAATTGGTCACTCCTGTGGTTTACCCGCTTGATCACAAAATCCAGATCTACTCAGGTTTTTTATTATATCAGAGATAGGTGCTTCCATTGTAATATTGGTTTTTCCAAGACAGTATAACATAAAATAAGAAGGTCGTAGTAATTCAAGATAAATGTTGATATGTGTTATCATATTATTGACTTATTAGGTTTCGTAAAGTAATTGATACAAGAATAGGATAGCAAAAAAAAAACAAGAGTAAATATCCCATGAACAAAGTCATAACTTGTTTTTCGAAGTGATCGCTTCGCGCGTTTTCGTAAACCCAAGATTTATGTTTTACGCGAGCAACGCAGGCTTTTAGAGTCTGGACTCAACGGCCTAATCACTGTATGAGTTTTTGCTCGACTAGATAATAAAGATTGCAAAAAAGCGAAATAAAAGTAACGACCAGGCGCGAAGTGAACATAACTCTCTTTTTGACAAACAAAGCCTATTAAAGCTGCAAGAAAAGTGAGAAAAAGTAAACAAAAAGAATAATAAGAAGTCAAAAATACAGAAAGACTTCCAAGCCAAAAAGCCAAATTACCACTTATGGTATATTTAGTATAAGAGTGTTGCGACCCATTCGTGCTTGTTTCAAAGACACTATTATAGTATCACCTATAATAACTCTTTGTTTTTTGAAAGGATGCAGGATTTTGATACACTGTACGATTTTTGCACCTGAATTATCAGACACCATAAACCCAAGATTTATGTTTTACGCGAGCAACGCAGACTTTTAGAGTCTGGACAAAGAAGAAAGAAAAATCAGAATGCGTGAATTCGTTCTATTTGGCATTTTACTATTCAGTGTGCTAAGTGGGCCATCGAAGGCGACATAACTAACTGTTTTGATTCTATAGATCACAACGTTATCATGCAAATTATCAAAAAAGAGATTGCCTGTGACTATATTCACCATGAAGTAACACAATTTTTTTTATTTTTTTTTTTGAGAGTGTTTGTTTTAATAATCATCAAATATGTATTTGTTTTGTTTGTTTTGGTGTCATCTTATATCCACTAATGAATCAAATCGATGTGGAAAAGAAGTCGCCCATCTGCCTTCTGTTCTGTGTGAATGACATTCACGCAAGCTCTATCTTCGAGGATATTCTCAAATTAATACAAATATCATGTACCAAGTTACAAATCTGTTTGGCCAAACAATAAGGTCCATTCACACCGAGAATCCAATCTTTCTCATATCGAACATAATAGACAGCGCACTGCGTACTCAATTCAACCCAGAGAGCATGCGGTGGAACCGGTGAACCATTCGAATCTCTTTTCAAATGGGGCAGAGGGCTCGTAGTACCTACCACACTTCGCACCTACCGGCAGAGGGGAAGGAGCCTAAATCGACGGACTTGGACCGCGAAACCAAGCACGTCGCATGCTTCGCGCCTTCGTGGGATCCTTCCTGGGATCCTGGATTAGGCGCTAGCATCTTATAGGCAGCAATCCATAGATTAATGTCTTTCATGAGACTGCGGTGGTAGGAGGCTGTGATACTTACCGGATTCGAGACATTGGAGGTAGTTGGGAGTGCTACCTGGCGGCATCACAGATCGGGCATCGGTTACATTAGGATTATGTACCTCCGACATTGGTGACTTATGTCTACGACATTCTGGTTTTGTTCGGTGGCATTTTGGGCTACCATATCGGTGGTTTTCTGGATTCTATCTCCGTGACATCTAGTGCAGCCCATATTCCCCACCTCCATTGTCTCTCTCCTCCCACCATTCATCTGTGTATGATTGTACGGGGCCTGAAGCATCGTCTATGAATGGCTTCAGACCCCACCATCTCCCCCTTTGACGACCTCCTGCCGACCTCTTTCCAACCTCCTCCCCACTGCCGCCTCCACTTCCCACAACCTCCTCCCCCACGTGGATCATCTCCTTCCCCTCATGCGACCTCCTTTCCACTCTTGCGACCTCCCCCCGCTCGTGCGACCTCCCCMCCCCCCCGTTGCGCGACCTTCCTCTCCCCCTCGTGCGACCTATGCGACCTCCTCGTCCTCCTTGCACGACCTCTTCCTTCCTTTCGCGTACGAACTCCTCCTTCCCGTTGCGTGACCTCCTCCTCCCTTTCCCGTTCCTCTCTCGTCATCGATTTCCTCCCTCTTGCGCGATCTCTTCCTCCTCCTCTCATCGACCTCCTCCTCCCTGCTCACAACCTCCTCCTTCCACTCTGACGGCCTCCTCCCGACCTCTTTCCAACCCCCTCCCCACCACCGTCTCCACCTCCCACAACATCCTCCCCCTTGTGAGACCTCCTCCTCCCCTCCCACTCCCACGACCTCCTCTGCATTTCCACACTCCTCAGGCTCCGCCCGTTCGCATGCGCCATGCTATCCCCATCGAGTCGGCCGAAAGTCTCCTCCGCCTCCAAGAAATGACCAAAAAAGTGCAACAGCCGCCCCTTCCCCATGACGTTTCACGCACTGAGTTCCTCAGCCTTTGTGTGAGACCGCCGGTTCGCTCCGTGTGGGACAGCGCCCCTGCCCCCGTGTGGTTCCGTGTGACAGCGAATGTTTCTGGACCCGGCGGGGAGCGTCACACGGGGACCGCTATTTTTTTGAGGTGCAATAACTCAGCTCAAATCATGCATCAGTCGTGGGTTGTGGGCTGTCATTTTGGTCAAAGGGCCGAACTAGGGGTCAAAGGCCGCACCTAGGTCATGTAAACTGCCTGAACGAAGGCCTGTTGCTGTGGGGTACCCGAAGCAAGGCCTAAAACTGGCCTCCAGAGGCCGAATGTGCGGCAGTTGACCATGGAAAGTCGAAGGTCAACTCGGAAATTCAGGCCCACGAGTCAAAGTCAACATGGACCCAGTCTAGGCTGTCGATCAGACACACACCTTTGGCTGTTTGCAGCAGTGCTGGTCCCCGGTTGGACCGGGTGCCCTTCCCCCAATCGGGAGCCTGCCGGTCTGACCGGCCGGTCGACCGGCCCGGCAGGCCCCCGGTCGAGACCAGCGCATCATGCTGGGGGGGGGGTACTGGTGATCGACGCGCGTTACTGCATTGGCCGAGCCCTTGGGAGGCTAGTGTCCTCTTCGAAACAACAAACAGGGCCTTTTGAACCCCACTTCCACGTGTTTTCGTCAAAACACGATTTCTATATGGATTTTACTAGTTTCAGATTGATACTGCTGTCTAAGAGACCACAAACCCGCTACAGTAGGCAGGTGTTCATCCTCGATCGAACTGGAGAGGAGGATAGGAACAGCATGATTTAGCCCAGGTTTGCTGTGTTTATATGCTTCTCAGACATCCCTATTCTGTGGGGAAAAACTTATTAGTTGAGGTTTCTGCTCGTAAAATCAGAGCAGCAGTCCGAGGTGCAAGCCCAAGAATGAACCTTGCTCCACTACATGTATCTGGACAGTGCACGAGGCGAAATACTTTCGGACGGACTGATGACCCACTGTATAAAGGAAAAGCAAAAGGAAAGCGGACTGATGGCTCACCATTTAAGGGAACAAGTGGACCCTGCCGCAGCTACGCCGTGGCGCACAGCAACACTCGCTGATGGCGTCTTCTCTCTCTCTCTCTCTCTCTCTCTCTCTCTCTCTCTCTCTCTCTCTCTCTCTCTCTCTCTCTCTCTCTCTCTCTCTCTCTCTCT
>BFEA01000585.1:214516-247079 GCA_003427395.1 Chara braunii
TCTCTCTCTCTCTGTGTCCAGTACTAACCTGTGAAGTTGGCGCCTTGATGCAGGTACCACGGAGATGGAGCTGGAGCGATGGCGCCACAGGTAAGCAACACTGGCCTCCGCCAGTCTCTCTCCCACTCTACGATCTACTACCTACCAGCGCCCAGCGCTGAAGACTACAGCTACAGCTATGGCGCCCAGCGCCGAAGACTACAGCTAGCGCTACCACTACTGCCTAGCGCTGAAGACTACTGCAGCGCTCCTCCTGAGTGCTGCGGCCGAATCCTGAAGACTACTTCCTACTGACACTCCCTACCCGTGAAGTGCATGGGACCCTCCTATGTACTACGGGTGTGCCTCTTGAGCCTGCTGAAGGGAGGCAGGGGCTGCAGCTGCAGTTCCTGCTCGAGTACGTGAGGAACAGGCTATTTTGGGCCTGTTCCGCATCCCTGTTTCCGTGCCTGAGTCTTAGGAGCAGGTCGAAACAATGAGGGCCTGAAAATGGCCCTCCGTTTCAGGCTGAAAACTCTGGGTCTGAAAAGACCCAGAAATAGGCTGAAACGAGGTAGGGCCTGCAGGCCCTCGTTTTTCAGCATCCAGGCTGAAATGAACGGGGCCTGTAAGCCCTAAGTTTTAGGCTTTTAGGCTGAATGTCCGGGACGGGCCCTGTAGGGCCCGTGTGGCTACGCAGTATGCCACAGGAAGGGTGTCATGAGCGCCACGTCAGCAGGTAAGTCATGACACAGGTATGTGCCATGTCAGACAATACCCTGGCAATACCTGGATGCCACATCAGCACCCTCGCACATGCCACGTTGGTGGCGCTTCCATGTCAGCAGTGTCGTTCTCCACTCTCTCTCTCTCCCTCACAATCACCAGCGCCACGTCAGCACTGCAGCCAACGATGCTCTCGCCAGTATCTGATCGCCACGTCAGGAACAATGCGCCGCATAAGCAATGTCGCCGTCCTCAGTCCACGTCATCATCTTCAGCGGGAAGGTGCGCGCACGTGCGTACAATGTCTAGACCGCGATAAAAATCGCTCGCGTCAAAAGACGCGATTCGAACGCGCGGCACACCCCCGGCACTTACCTGGCGCACAGGGCACATGACAGCAGATCGCGACGAACAAGGTAAGCTCCGATACCAAATTGTAATGAACCCAGTCTGGTGGATACTCGTCAAGTGTCGAAGTACAAGATAACTCGGCGCTGAATAATGTCTCCAATAATCATGAAATGTGATCCGTGATACGATGTCTCGTAATCAGTACACGAAAGGAGAGGAGCGGGAGAAAAGACTTAGAGGGTGGAAGAGTAAGTATCCATCAATGGCCACATAGATAGTAGCCCCTCGATTCCCTCTCCTTCTCAGGGCCTCCGTTCGCATCCATGTCAGCAAACAGTGTACAATAAACAAGTCTGACAGGGCCTGATCACATCAGAGTGCCACATGGCACAGTTCTCCCGGGAAGACGTTACAGCAGCGCGCAGTATCGACACCAGCAACAGGTAAGTATCCCCTCTCTCTCTCAATCAATCCACAGATCCCGATCGCCCTCTTTGCTGCGTCCAACTCAGCGATGAAGACAGTGTGGCGCCAGCACGTGTGCAGCAGTCTCGCGTCATCGTCGCACAGTGGCAGCGTCCAGCCAGCGTACAGCCACCGTCTAGCCAGCATCAAGTCAGCACGGCAAGGCTGAATGTTGACTCCCGGAGGCAGGGGCCTTAAGTACTGTTGACGAGGTTGACCTGCCTCTGGTCTCCCACCCACGGTGGCTCAGATTGACTCAGCCAATGGCCTGGATCTCGTACAGTTACAGACTTCCACTTGGTCCGAATACTGTCTGGTTACCTGCATACAAACAAGTGTGTGTGTCTGACCGGCGGCCTGGGCTGGGTCCCTGCAGACTTTGACTGGAGGGTCGCGTACAGTTGACTTCCAGTCAACTGTAGGGCGCAGGGCCCCTGAATTCAACATTTGGGGGCCTGCCTCTTGGCAATGCGGCCGAGGGCCGACGTCGGGCCTGCGGGTGGCCCTTAGACAGTCAACGAGGCATATTGAAGCGGGTTATTGCATTAGCACTAACCTATAGGTTTAGTGCTAATCCAGAGTAACCGCACTAATTAGTAGTTAGCACTGATCAGGGTTAAGCAGCCTAATTGGCGATTAGGCGCTAATCAGGGTAAGAGCTAATCAAGGAGTTTAGCGCTAACCCGCATTAATCTGTGCTAAGTAGTGTCTCACAAGTTCGATCGTCTCCAATTTCCCGTCGAGCCCATGTAGCTCAGGTGGTAGAGCATTCCCTTGGTAAGGGAAAGGCCTCCGGTTCAAGTCCAGTCATAGTCTCTGTCTTCTATTAGGGTTAGTACGCTATCTACTGCTAACTAGGTTTTCCATGTAGGTTAGGTTAACAGCACCTGGGCTAAATCGTAGTTCCGTTTAATTAAGGACTCCCTCCTTAATTAGTCACCCTAAATTGCGAAAACCACCCAAGCGCCCTATCCTGACTAATCACAGTGGTTAGGCCTGACGACCTACCGTATTGACCACATCCAAGGTTAATTACGGAGCTTGCCAGTGCTACCTGCAGTTAACTGCAACTTCAGTGAAAGTTCGTTTTTTTTTTTTTTTTTTTTTTTTTTTTTCTAGGCTACCAGCCGGGCCGCCCGGGTCCCGGGTAGCCAGCCCGTGCAAGGACCAGAGAAGGTCCCAGCCGGAAAAAAAAAGAAAAGACCTCCGAAAAATCCGAAAAAAAACTATGTTATGCAGAAAAATAAATTGAACAACTTTTACCTCAGGGTCACATCGAAATTCTTTACAAAATTCAAAATAAAAAATCAAATAAAATATATTTTATTTATTTTTTACCCGGCCGGGCAAGTGACCCCGGGCCACTCTGGTAGCCTAGCTTTTTTTCCTTTAAAAAAATAAAATAAAAAAGGCTTAAATATTTAAGCCCAACCGATTCAATTACCTGTCAAATCTGGACAGGACAGCCTTTCAGGCCTTTTTTATCGTCATTATAGTATTACGGGGAACCCCGTAGCAGCCACATCAGTGCTCAAGCCTCCAACGAGGGAACATGCGGGAGCTGCACCCACCAGCAGGTGCGATACCTGCTACAGCAGGTGGGCGATACCGGCCAGGGGTCAGCCGGTAGCATCAGGACCGAGCTTCTTCGATGGGCGAGTCACTGTGCCTCCCCTCCGGTCCCCTCCCCCTGTGAACATCAGCAGTCTCTTCTCAATGCCACTCAGGGGGACCAACGACATATCTTTAGGTGGCAGGCGCCAAGCTTGCCCAGGAAGGTGCACGAGGCCAATGGGGATTGAACCCAAGACCTCCTGAATGCCACTTGTGTGCCTTACCAACTGAGCTAGGCCGCTGGATTTTTTCCCTTTTTGGATTCCCGCTCATGCTGAAATTTGGAGTAGGAAATTCGGACAATTCGATTTGAAAATTATAAATTTATTACATTTTCGTTATTTTTTTCAAAATTCGAATTTCTGCAACAGTGTGAGGCACGAGACCTCGATAAGCCCTACTGGGCCCCTATTTGCAACAGGTCGGCCGCCCTAAGTGAAGGCAGGCTCGACAGACAACAAGAGGCCTATTTCGGACTACTTCGCAACTGGGGGAAAATTCAGGCAGTTGCGCAGCGCCAGTTTGGTTGAAGGCGCCCAGTCCCTGGCCTCCTTTATCAAATGTATCTAAGTCAGGCCCTGGGCGAGAAACGGAACATGGACCGAACACAGGCCCCAGACAGTTGGACACGGGCAACTACCACAGGCCCAGGGCCTGATTCGTTTGGTCTGGGGTCAGCCTCCCTGGGCCTATCGGAAGCTTCTGGGCAGGGGCCCAGCGCAGCCAGGCTGCATGCAAGCAGGCTGGCCACTTCCATTTAGGAAAGGGCCAGCCCACGCATGAGACATTCGGGCACTGGCTGCATGCTGCGTAAGTGCTGCTGCGCTAATGCTGGCCAGGCTCACACGCTCACGGGCGAGCTGGAAGGAGCAGGCAGCCATAGCCGAGCTGCGCTGCTGTATGCTGGATGGGGCGCATGTTGGTCCTTGGGTGCATGTGACATCTGTGAGTTGGGGAACGAGGTTGTGAGTGATACGAGAGACATACCTGGTGGTTGATGTGTATGGCATTGTCCGAGATCTGCTCGTGCTTCGGAGAGCTGTTGACGTCATCAGTGGCATCGTAGAGTAGGCTAGATAGGATCTGCCATCTGTAGTCTGGGCGCCGAGTGCCAGATAGGATATCAACATTGGTTCTTCGTTGATGATGATGAGACTATTCCAGCATTGAGCTTTTGGTGTGCTCTTATTTGGTGAAACTCGTGATGGAATTCTGCTATTGGTTCCAGGTCACGACTATCTGGTCTCATGTGTATGATGCTGTTTGATTTCTGAAGTTCGCTACTGCTCATCTTCCTTGCAATTTGGTATCAGAGTTGTGGTTCGGTGCGCTCATCTAGCGCTTATCTTTTGCCTTTGCGGTACATGCACGCGGTTTGCTGGGCGAGCAGCCGTGGGAGGCGTGTAGTGAGGAGGGTGGAGATAAGTGAGGTGACCGAGGAGGTGAGGCGTATCGCCAACAAGGCTACTAAGTGGTGATTATTGGGTGTTCGCAGTGTGATGAGAACTATCCGATGTGTGATTGATGCTGAGGTGGAACGATGGTGCAATGCTGGTTGTGCCGAAGCAGCGATTGGTCATCACAATCAACATCGGGTCATCTGGTGAGAATATTTGTGGTTGGGGGCAGCTATTTTGAGGTACGTTGCACCTAACCTTATCTACCCTCTTCGACACTTCTTACCGTGAGGATGTGTGTTCTGTCTTGAGAGTCCTCTCATGTGAGGAGTCGTGTGCGCTCAACCTTGAGAATCGCCAGTCTTCACGTGGAGCATCTGGAAGGAGAGGGCGGTGCTATCTGAAGGGCCCTGGACGAAGCATTGGGTCACGGTCACCATGCCAACCCACCGGGAGCAGAACACGCATGCTTTGCTGCTTTGTCCTTTGTCTGCTCACTGCGTTGTAGAGGGGTTCTGAGGGGCAGGCTAGCCCTATGGGACAAACGAGACCGGGCATCTCTAAATAAGCACCGGCGGGATACCTTCCATTGGCTGTGATCGTCGTCCTGTTTGCGACGTTAAATAATTCCTGAGGACTTCGGGGGCCGTCCATAAAAACGCCTCCTGATCAGCCAATCAGTCGGTGTAAGGCTCACTGCATGCGAGGATAAAGACTGTGCAGGGCTGGCCAGCTCAGCAGGACTCGGGGCACAGGGGTGGGCCGTGTGCACACCTTCAGACACGCACGTTGTCCGGATTGCTCAGGGACGTTGACGATAAGCGACATTCAGGAAGAATTGAGGGAGGGGTAGATTCCAGGTGATAAGTTTGGGCAAGATTCCATTCTGCAAACAAACCCAACAAAATGATTCTATTTTTATTTTGATTAGTTAGATGTACAACCATTAACATCTTACAGACAACATAATTAGAAATGTTATCTGTTCATTGTGCTTACTGTTTGCGGACTAGTCAAAGTAATATAGTTTTCATTTGTAGGAATCTGAACTTACCTGTTGAACCCAAATGTATAGTCTCTGACATAGCCACCAATTAATTAGTTTATTTATTTTAAATCGGTCTGTGCATGACGCTGCGGTAGGCATCGAATGAGTGTCCTAGTGCAGACGGTATGCAGTACTGTAGCTTATGAGCGACAGGGAGGTCCCACAACCGGACCATAGGCTCTTGTGATCGGCAAGATGCCCGATAGCCCACTTGGCGTTAGGACCAGAGGGCGACAGATATCTGTTCCGTCAGCAGAGGGAGAGACAGCAGCAACAGCAGAGGGTTAGGGCCGCAGAGGCAAGCAGGGCGTTCGCAAGCGAAGCCGCGGCTTCAGCAGCCATCGCAACTGCTGCGCAGTAGAGTTCCCAGGCCGACAGTTGAAAATTTGTAGGGTCAACAGTTGCACAGACCCTGAGTCAGTCAATTGGCATAATGTCAAGCCAACCGTTAGTGATGACTCCCGAAGTGGTCGCCATACAGCGAGCTGCTGATTGTGAGGCACCACTACAGCAGGCTTTGGGTGAGATTAAGCCAGAGAAAGAGAGAATGATTAGAAGAAGAGCCAGGATGCAGCGGAGACAAGCGGACATTAGTGAGTTAGAGGAGATGGACCCTGCAAACTTGGATGATGATGTGAGGACCCTAAGGGCGGTCTTGCTAGGTGTGGTAGAGATGCAAGATCACCAAACGACGATTTTACAGGACATCTAGCAGAGTCTGGTTGTGTTGGTGGGGTGAGTGCAGGCGGCACCATCGCCGTTCGGGCCTGGTGTCTGGCCCGCTGTACATCCTCCTCCTTTTGTCCCACCGGTGACTGGGGTATCCCCATATACAGCTCCAGCATCGGTCCAGCCCGTTTCCCTAGGTATGCCTTTAACAGGCGGGTTCTCAGCAGGTCCTAGTGTACAGGTTCCTGTACAGACAATGTTCTCCCAACCTCCGTCACAGGTTGCCGTGAGCGGGCAGCCTGCACAGCCGCAGGGTACACAGCCCCAGCAGCAGCTAGTGCAGCAACCTACGCCTCAAGGTCCACAGCCCGGAATGGTACAGGTACCGGGACAAAGTTAGTGGGTTCCAAAGACGGCCATCGTTGCTCCCAAACCCTTTATAGGGGATAAGAGGGGCGAAGACCTCGACACATGGTTGAGGGCAGTGCCAGTCTATGTTAAGTGTAAACTTACCTTGCCGCACGAGGAAGTGTTTGTGGCTGCCTCCTATCTAGAGGGGAGTGCAGCAAGATGGTTGAGCGGCTTAGTGCAGTTACAAGGATACGGTCATGACTTTCGCGCTTGGGCAGTCACCCAGAAATTGGATGACTTCCTCAAGTTGGTGGAAGACAGGTGGCATGATCCTCAGGAGGCTCAAAAGGCCACTGATGCGATCCTGACTCTGCATACTAGGCAGTTTAAGTCAGTAAGGGAAGCCACAAACGCAGTAGAGCATTTGATCTGTGTCCCTGGGGTGCACTATGACCCCCAGGTTTTACTCACCTCCTACCTGAGATGCTTTCCTGTGCCTCTCAGGAACCAGTTGGTAGGTGAGGCCAACATCAATATGCATAACTTTCCCTCGTTTAGCAAGAAGGCCCTAGACCTGGAGGCAAAGATAGGGCATGGTCAGACACCCACGACGGACGGTAGGAAGAAGTCACTGCCTCCCAATTGGAAGGCGAAGGGTCACATTATGTTCGTCGACAACGATGGTTCTACCATCGAGTTGGACGACGACTTCCAGGCGGGAGTAGGTTCAGAGGCTGGCAGCGTAGAAGCTTCAGGGGGTGGAGTAGTTGCTGCCGTAGCTCAGAAAGGTAAGGCGACCGGTAGACGCCGAGGAGGTTCTCGGTCCAGGACTCAAGTTGACCCCAACGCTCCTCCATGGGAGAAAGCGGGTCTCAGCAAGGACGTGTGGAGAGATCGGTACACGCGGCAGGGTTGTATCAGTTGTGGCCAATACGGCCATAACCAGTTCAAGTGCCGAAACAAGAAGGTGACCGAAAAGATCCCGCCTACGATAGGGCAGGCATTGGGATCCTCTGGTCCCGTTGGCAGCAATGTGGCCAGCAGTTCTGGCACTGCTCCGGGAAACGCGTCGGGCCAGTAGGAATAGTAGTTGTTCCGGCTAGGGTCGAGGTGGTGGACACACTTGCACCAACTCGAGAGATGGCCCAAGCTACTGACTCCATCGTCGTCCCGCAAACAAATTCAGACCCATCGAGCCTCTGTTCGATGAATGTGTTTGAGTCCTTAGAGGAGCTAGAGGAGGAGTGGTCTAGATCAGACCCACTAGCTTCTTGGACGACATTCGCTAGAGCCCCTAAGGGTGAGATGTTCGTCAATGAGGTAGTCATCGGCGGCCACAAGGCCGGGGACCTATTATGACACTTGCTCGACAAGGAACTTCACTAGTCGCGCATGAGTTGAGAGATTGCGCTTACAGGGGCAAATGCAGCGCCTGAGTCGACCTATGGAGTCGACCTGTGCCAACAAACAGCACATGGTAGTTAATGATTACCTCCAGGATGTTGAGTGTTGTTTCCTGTACGCGGGAGGGGAACTGGGACATCGCGTCTCGTTCCTAGTCAACGATGATCTCCCAATGGATATCCCGTTGGGTATGTACTATCTTTCGGTTGCCCAATGGATATCCTGTTGGGTATGTACTATCTTTCGGTTGCACAACCCCAGTTTGACTGGGACCGAAAAGTGGTCAAGCACACTTTGCCAGGTGGGGGGACCGCCATATTATGTAAGTTTAAGGCTAGTAGTCTGATCGAGTCCTACGGATGCATATGTGCCGCTGCGTTTTATAATTATTATAAGCAAAATCCGGAGGAGGGTATGTACCTAGTTTATGTCTCTGCAGCAGGCGAGCTGGTGAAAATGTCGTCGGAGGTGGAGGGAGTAGTTGCTAAGTACCCTAATCTATTTGAAGAGCCAACAGGGGTTGTCGAGAGGGAGGTTGTCCACACGATAGAGATTATCCCAGGGTCTAGCATCCCGAAGGGTAGGATCTATCGGATGTCTCCAGGCGAGCTTGATGAGCTTCACCGACAACTCAAGGAACTCGTAGAGAAGGGTTGGATCCAACCGAGTGTCTCCCCTTACGGATCACCAGTTTTATTTGTGCTAAAGAAGGGGGTACGCTGAGGATGTGCATTGATTATAGGGGCCTCAATGCCATCACTATCAAGAATCGAGAGCCCCTACCGCGCATCGACGATTTGCTAGGTAGAGTGCAAAGGTGCTGGTACTTCAGTAAGATAGATCTGAAGTTCAGGTACCATCAGATTGCAATACGGCCCGAGGATTAGCACAAAAACGCTTCTCAGACCAGGTATGGTCTGTACGAGTTTGTGGTGATGCCTTCGGCCTTTGCAATGCTCCTGGCACCTTTCAGCACGCTATGAATCGGATATTTCATGACTACTTGGATAAGTTTGTCATTGTGTACCTCGATGACATACTTATTCTTAGTAGGACTGTCGAGGAGCATGTTGCGCACTTAGACAAAGTCCTCAGTCTCCTCCGGCAGCACAAGTTGAAGATTAACAGTGAGAAGTGCGAGTTTGGCTGCACCCGTGTCTTGTACTTGGGCCATGAGATTTTCACGGAGGGTTTGAAGCCCGATGACGCGAAGGTGGCCAGCATTCGTGACTGGCCGTGTCCTCAGTCTATGACTGGGATAAGGTCTTTCTTAGGGATGATCGACTACTACCGTAAGTTCGTTAAGAACTATAGCATAGTGGTCGCTCCTTTGACTGACCTGACCCGCCTTGACACCCCATGGGAGTGGACAGACAGGTGCGAGGCTGCTTTCAAACACCTGAAGCATGCGTTGACGCATCATGAGGTCTTGAAACTTCCTGATCCTGACAAGCCGTTTATAGTTACCACGGATGCAAGCCAATATGGCATAGGCGCCGTGCTCTCGCAGCAGGAGGGGCCAAAGTTGAGGCTAGTGGAGTACATGTCCAAAAAGATGCCTTCTCAAAAGTTGGCTTAGTCCACCTATGAAAAGGAGTTGTACGCGATTTATAAAGCGCTAACCCATTGGAGACACTTATCTCCTTGGAAGGTTCTTCATCGTCAGGACTGATCATCAGACCTTGAAGTGGATGAGAACTCAGCCTGTGCTTTCTGATGCACTGAATCGCTGGATCGAAGTCATTGAGCAGTATGACTTCGAGCCCCAGTACCTAAAAGGTGAGTACAACAAAGTTGCTGACGCTCTGTCGCGTAGGCCAGACTTCTCCGGTGCGCTGATCACTGATTTTGGGCTTGCGGACGATGTCACTCGCTCTTTGGTGGAAGCCTATCGCGAGGACCAGTTCATGTCTGAGATCATACGTAGACTCGAGGCGAAGGACAAGGTGACTTCTACCGAGTTTGAGTTGGTCAACGGCTTGCTGTTCCTTGAGAAGGCCGGGAATAAGCGTTTGTGTGTTCCTAATAGAGAGTCTTTCCGTAGTTTATTTTTAGGTGAGAGTCACGACGCCATGGGACATTTTGGTTTCAAAAGGACTGCAGCCAATCTGTTGCAGCAGTTCTGGTGGCCCACGATGATGAGAGATGCCAAACTGTATGTCGAGACTTGTCAAGTTTGTCAACTTGACAAGCCCCGGACACAGGCTCCTCTTGGGCTGCTCAAGCCCCTTCCCATTCCGGAAAGGCCTGGTGAAAGCCTGTCCATGGATTTCATGGATACGCTAGTCACCGGCAAGAGTGGCATGAGGTAGATCTACGTCATCGTGGATAGATTTAGTAGGTATGCTAGGTTAGTGGCCATGCCGGAAACAGCAAAGACCGAGTACGTTATCAAGCTATTTAAGGAAAACTGGGTCAGAGACTTTGGCCTGCCGAAGTCTATAATCAGCGTCAGGGATGTCTGATTCACCAGTGAACTGTGGAAGGCCGCAGCTGCTGAACAAGGAACGCAGCTGCATATGACATCTGGAAACCATCCGAAGGCAAATGGACAGGCAGAGCAGATGAACCGCGCTGTTCAACACTTGCTAAGGCACTACATTAAGCCTGATCAAGTGGATTGGGATGAGAAGCTTGCTCTCATCGCCAGCTTGTACAACAACGCATTTCATAGTGCCACCGGAGTGAGTCCTAACAGCCTACTACTAACGTTCAAACCCAGACTCCCCCTTGATTTTCTGCTACCTGAGAACCAGCCTACTGCTGCTCCAGGCACTTTGGAATTCGCCTATAGATATGAGAGTCATATGCAGCAGACAGTAGAACACATGCACAAAGCACAGGCGGCGATGATTGAATCCGAGAACAAACACCGCCGCCCATCTATGTTTCATGTAGGGGACAGGGTCTGGGTCAAGGCTTCTGAACTGGGACAGGAGCACGGGATTTCCCGTAAGCTCATGCCACAGTACTTTGGGCCATGGGAGGTTTTGGATGTAGTTGGGGATGAACCATTGGACCATCCTATGTCATTCGGATCCCTGGACACCTTTGCACTTACCCTGTTTTCCACGCCTCCAAGCTTGCACCATTCAAGGAAACTGACCAGTTCCCTTCGCGACGCTCAATGCTGCCCCCAACCATGGATGGAGAGGTCGACATTGATGAAATCGTGGATCACAGAGAGACGCCAGTTCCAAGAACGACCGGCAGGGGACGTCCTCCGAAACCGAACCTGCAGTATCGCGTTCGGTTCAGGCATCACACTGATCCTAAGGAGGATAGATGGTTTGCACGAGAGGAATTGATGCAGACCGCTCCACAGGTTGTCGCTCACTACGAGAAGTTACTGCAGAAAGGAAAGCGCCAGATTGAATAAACTTCTCAGAGGACTAGCTAAGTGCAATGACTTGCTGTTTTTGGTCGTCTGTAGCCTCTCTCTGTCGAGGCTGTACCATAGGTAGGGTAGATTCGTAATTTTGTTTTGCTGAGGGATAACCGAGAGACCTACCTGTAGGGGAAATTCGTGAGGGACAGATCTGCAAATTGGGGAAAATATAGGCCCAGCACTAACTGAATTTCCTACTGCTACCCTAACTGCGAATAGCAGGCCCGGGCTACCCCTAGAATAGACAGGCCCTAAAGGCCTATACTGTTAGACGGTCCTATAGCCTATAGCCGGGTAAGGTAGAGGCTGAAACTGAATTGGTACCGGTCAGTCAGTCAGTCCGGTCTAGGTCGAGTCTAGGCTAGCTTAGTCTGTAGATAGGATGGGCACATCGGTTTAGGGCTTTTGGTAGTCGGTACTGAGTACATCGCTGCTGCGCTACGCGTGAACCGGAAGTGGTGACGGCTCAGCGTGGAAGGAGACAAGCATAGCCAGACCTTCGGAGCGCCGGCCATAGCTGGGACCTGCTCTGTACTCTGCCAGCACGTAGGGGCTGTCAGAGGTCTGGGTTATCGAGGTCTGCTGGAGGTGAGGGAAGTTGGTGCCCTGCTGGACCCTCCTCCGGACTGGGGTTCCAGGGTTGTAGCGCTGCAGCCATAGCTGCAGCTTCTTCCTCAGAGGTCATCTCGTCAGGATTTGGTGGCACTGCCGCAGACTTCCATCCAGGAAGTCTTCCAACACTTCGTCATCATCAGATACTGTGGCGCTGGTCTTCTTCTTCATCCTCTGAGTGGCGCTTGGCCTCAGACCTGTTTCAGGGTGGCGCTTCCCTTTGGAGGCTGTATCTGGGTGGCGCTTGATGTTTCAGGGGCTCAGGGGTGTCACAAGTGATTGCTCAGAGTTGGGGAGTGAAGCGCTGCTCATTTCTGAGCAGCGCACTGTAAGTCTGAAGTTATTCTGACAATTTGAGACTCAGTGTAATACTGGGTGTGGACTATTATCGTTTCATTGTTTCCTGGATGTGATCTACTCGGCTTTTCTTTATGACTGGTTGTGAGGATTGAGTGGAGTGAATTGCACTTTCAGTGTACCCTGTCATATCGCATGGTCAAGTTTTCCGCTGTGTTTATCTCTCCCTGTGCGGTGTGATACTCCTATCCTCTCCCCTTCCTTCTGTGTATGTATGGGCATACCTGGAAATCTATGTGTGCGACTGTTGATCTCAGACAACAAACAACCAGAACCATAACAGAAGTATGTAGGAGGGAATGCGAGGCACATGACCTCGATAAGCCCTACTGGGCCCCTATTTGCAACAGGTCGGCCGCCCTAAGTGAAGGTAGGCTCGACAGACGACAAGAGGCCTATTTTGGACTACTTCGCAACTGGTGGAAAATTCAGGCAGTTGCGCAGTGCCAGTTTGGTTGAAGGCGGCCAGGCCCTGGCCTCCTTTATCAAATGTATCTAAGTCAGGCCCTGGGCGAGATACGGAACATGGACCGAACACAGGCCCCAGACACAGGCAACTACCACAGGCCCAGGGCCTGATTCGTTTGGTCTGGGGCTCAGCCTCCCTGGGCCTACCGGAAGCTTCTGGGCAGGGGCCCAGCGCAGCCAGGCTGCACGCAAGCAGGCTGGCCACTTCCATTTAGGAAAGGGCCAGCCCATGCATGAGGCATTCGGGCACTGGCTGCATGCTGAGCAAGCGCTGCTGCGCTAACGCTGGCCAGGCTCACACACTCACGGGCGAGCTGGAAGGAGCAGGCAGCCATAGCGGAGCTGCGCTGCTGTATGCTGGATGGGGCACATGTTGGTCCTTGGGTGCATGTGGCATCTGTGAGTTGGGGAACGAGGTTGTGAGTGATACGAGAGACATACCTGGTGGTTGAAGCGTACGGCATTGTTCGAGATCTGCTCGTACTTTGGAGAGCTGTTGACGTCATCAGCGGCATCGTAGAGTAGGCTAGATAGGATCTGCCATCTGTAGTCTGGGCGCCGAGTGCCAGATAGGATATCAACATTGGTTCTTCGTTGATGATGATGAGACTATTCCAGCATTGAGCTTTTGGTGTGCTCTTATTTGGTGAAACTCGTGATGGAATTCTGCTATTGGTTCCAGGTCACAACTATCTGGTCTCATGTGTATGATGCTGTTTGATTTCTGAATTTCGCTATTGCTCATCTTCCTTGCAACAGAAAAAAAAAAGGGAAAATTCAAAATTCTGAACTTTCGTTAATTTTTTTCTTTTCCCTCATTACTACCTAGGTGTCAGTCTGGACTTCTCTGCCGACTGACACCACAGGATAGACACTGCTTACATTTTCAATTTTTTTTAGTTTTGCAATTTTTGGGGGGATTTTTTTTCTTTCTTTAGGTTAATGTCTTACCTGCACGAGGAAGGACTATTGCAACGGGTGCATAATTTGACTGCTTGTCTCTTTCCCGCCCTTCCGACCTCGTCATCTTGTTCTCAACGGCTGGGTAAGTGCCACATCAGTAAGCGTGCCACATCAGCAGAGTGCCACCTTAGCAGAGTGTCATGTCAGCAGAGTGCCACATCAGCAAGAGTGCCACATCAGCAAGAGTGCCACATCAGTAGAGTGCCACGTCAGCAGAGTGCCATGTCAGCACCGAGACTGAAGCCAGGCTATGCTCTGCCACAGCGCTCGGATCGCTGCACGGTAGGAATCTGCATCATCTACACCTGCCGCTGCGGTATGTCAGCAATGCCATCAGACTTCTGATAGGGGCCAGCAGCCAGCACCAGCACCAGCAGGCATGGCTGCAGCAGCAGTGAGCCCACCTCGGAGCGCAGCAGCTCAAGGTGCACCCAGTCAGACCCGGTCTGCAAGGGCAGGGGCTCAACGAGACTGTCGAAGCCTTCCAACTTCGGGTGGCCAATTACTTGGCCTTCATCAACGACGAAAACAATCGTCGACGAAGCCAAAGCCAATCGCATCCGTGCAGCGGAACAGCGACGACAGCAGGCCGAGGCCGCAACAGCAATCAACCAACTCTTGTTGACTGCCTGCTCGACACTGCAACAGCGAGAGACGGAGTATGCCGCAACACTCAGGAAATGGCACTTTACACTGACGGAGAGCAACAGCAGTGAGCCGACAAGACCAACGAGAAGATCTTCAAGGTGATCGCGCAGCTCGTCACCACCTGCAATTGGCAGCAGCAGAGCTGCAGCGCTTGACGCGGGTGATTGCCAACGAAAGGGACCAGCAAGATGTTACCAACCGCAGCCTTCATGCATACCTCGAGGAGTTGGAGAGCAGGGATGCCGTCACACCAGGCAGCGGCCCTAGTATCAGCCAGCCGTCGGCACGACAGCTGGAGCAGCGGATTGACCATGTGGTCGCCACCATCGACGACCTTGGCACGTTTGCAGGACCAGCAACGATCAGCCAACAGCTCACAGTGCTGAAAGCCGAAGTCCGTACGCTGCAGCAGCAACCCGCGTCCGTTCAAGATGCCAACATTTCGCATCGAGAAATTCGACGACTACCAGAAAACCGATCCGTTGGTTTGGTGGCAAGGATTCACCAAGGAGTTGGGACTCCACGAAGTCCCTGAGCGCCTCAAGATTGCGGCACTCTACCTCAACTCCACCGGTGCTTGCCAAATTTGGCTCAACCACTTCACGACGCATGAAGCTCTCAACGTACAAGACCTGCACACCAAGCTTACGTGGGACATGGTTGCTGCCAAATGAAGAAGCGGTTCATGGTCGACAATGTCGAGGTCCGCGCTGTGAACCAGATCTTCCGCATGTTCCAAGGGACACAACCTTCGCGAGAATGGTTGACCGAATGCAAAAGATTATCGTCAATCCCAGCTTGAACATGCTGTTCAAGCATGTGAAGCGCGAATTCTTTCTCCGCTCGGTTGACTCGTTGAGCTCGGCCCTTGGGGATGAGGACCAATATGCGAACTTTGACTCAAAAGTCGACCGCTCTTGATCCATCATCCAAACCAATCAGTGCGCCGCTAACGAAAGACAAGGGCAGCCGAACTTTGTGGAGAAAGGCAAATGACAACAGACGCAGCCCGTGGCAGCAGTCCAATCACATGGGCGAAATGAAGACCTGGCATCGATTTCAGCGTCAAGTGAAGGAGACCAAGTCAATGCCCTTCCGCCACGATGCACCAACTCGAGAAAGAAAAAGGCAAAATCAGTGTCGACATCGGAAGCCGGACAACCGAACCAGCCTTGGACCATGTTCAAACTCACGGAGGAGCAATTTTTGGTGCAATCAAGCACTAAGCACACCCCCACAAAGGCAAGGAGGATGTTCGGCCCAAGCCAAGATCCGGAAACTGAGCGCCGCGGGAAGTGAGGCGACTCCACTTCCCGTTCCGCCGGACACGGTTGCCTTGCTAGTAACTTCCTACACGTCCGGGGAGCATGCGGATGTCGCAAGTCCTCGCTATGACTTTGAGGACTACGCTGTCCAGCTGGTCCCTCCATTGGACCTACCCCTCCACGTGCAAGACTTGTGCGCATGTGCGGTTTCATCACCGCATGCAAGTGATCTGACTTCTTCGCCGTCATTACTATCTTCCAGGGATTCGTCGGTTTGGTCGAGACTTGAGGACTTGGACCCATTGACTATGGAAGACTTCTAATGGTTGCCTCTTCCCGCCACTTTCCAAGCGGCAATGACAATGGAGTTTCGAGGCATGTTGGACCGACTCGTCCTCATCTACCTCAACGACATCTTGGTTTATGGTCGGACCTTCGACAAGCATCTTAAGCACCTATGCGACGTTTTGGAGAGACTACGTACGACCAAGTACAAGGCCAATCGAGCCAAGTGCAAGTTCGCACAACAAGAGCTCGCGTACTTGGGCCACTTTGTGACGATGCAAGGCATTTGTCTGCTTGTGGACAAAATTCAGGCCATCCAAGATTGGTCGGAACCCATCAACACCACAGAGGTTCGTATCTTCATGGCATTGGTTGGGTACTACCAACACTTCATCGAGGGATATGCACGGATCGCCGCACCTTTGTCACGACTTCAGTCCCCGAAGGTGCCCTTCCATTTCACCGACGAAGTACGGAGTGCGTTCCACAAGCTTAAGACGACGATGCTCATGGCTCCCGTTTTGACCATCTACTACCCCACCTTGCCTACGAGACTGAGTGCGGACGCTTCCGACTACGACGTTGGTGTAGTCTTGGAGCAGCATGACGACGTAGACTGGCATCCAGTTGAGTACTTCAGCCAAAAGGTGCCCCCAACAACTCGCTTGATGATGCGAGGAAGAATGAGTTGCTCGCTTTCGTCATGGTACTCAAACTCAGCCACACTTCCTCCTCAGGCGTCGTAGGTTCACATGGGTGACCGACAATAACCCATTGACCTACTACAAGATGCAAGACACGGTGAGTAGCATGATCGGGAGATGGATGTACTTCATCGACCAGTTCGACTTCACGCCGAAGCACATCTCAGGACTCTCCAATTCAGCGTCGGATAATCAGTCACCACGGGTCGATCTTTGCGCATTGACTCACCACCCCCTCGATTTCGACAAGAACCTACATCAACATTTTGTACGAGCGTACAAGTTTGATCATCACTACGCCACACTCTACGAGCAGCTTTCTTCGGATCAACAGCCGGCTAACCACTACCGCATCATCGACGGTCACTTGCTTCTCCATTCACGAGGCAAGGACTTGCTATGCGGTGAGCACAATGACTCACGGCCCACCGAACACTTCGGAGTTAATCGTACAGTCACTCGACTGCGTCAACGATTCCTTTGGTTCAACATCATCACCGACGTCATGCGGTACTGCAAGTCTTGTGAGGTTTGTCGTTGAAACATGCCCCATAACCGCAACCCCTACGACGAGTTGCGAGCATTGCCAGTCCCCCGGGAACCCGGAATGTCCATTGCCATGGACGTCACAGGCCCCTTCCCTCGTGATCGCCTCGGCCATGAGGGCATCCTTACGGTTGTTGACCGACTATGTACTCGCGGTTTCTTCCTTGCAAGTACCATGCGAGGGCTCCCAAGCTCGTGAGACTCTTGCACACCAGTTGGATTTGCGGCCACGACGTTCCGGAAGACATCGTTAGTGACCGTGACACTCGATTCATGCCGGTTTTTTTTACCTCTCTCATGAAGGAATCCGGCACCGAGATGAAACCAAGTTCAGCTCGGCACCCACAAACGGACGGGCAAACGGAGTGGGCACATTAAACCGTTGAAATGATGCTTTGTACGCTCATCCGCCTGGACCAGAAAGATTGGGTTGACCGCCTCCCCGACATCGAATTCGGCTACAACACTTCGTTGCATTCGGCGATTGGCGTGACTCCAATCAAGTTGCACCATGGTGGACGAAAATGGTGTATCTTCGCCGATCTTCTATTCCCTCGGGCAGCCGACATTGACGCCCCTTGCTCTCCCGCCTTTGTTCGGAAGTACTGGGACTTGCTGGCCAAAGCCCGTGCAAACATGCAAAAGGCTCAAGTCCGCATGCTGCAGCAAGCTAATCGGCGTTGTGTGCCATGTCCTATCCGCTCAGGCGACCTTATATGGGTTTCCTCTGAGGAGTTCACACTCGAACAGGATGTCTCGCGCAAACTCCTACCCAAGTGGTTTGGACCATGGACCGTCAAACCACCCATGGGTGGCGAGCCCGATGGCCCATCGTTCGTGATCGACATCCCGCTGCATCTACTGGTCCACCCAGTCTTCCACGTCTCTAATCTGGCACCAGCCATGAGCGACGACTTCGCGGGCCGGTGATCGCAAGACCCTCCTTCCGTGGATGGTCACCAGGAGATCGTTTGGGTCATCACACATCGCAAGTACGACAATAAACCAATGCAGTACAAGGTTAGCTTCAAGCAATGCGGCCACGACGACATACGATTGATTTCACGAGCAGACTTGCAAGCACCCGCAACACTTATCTACGCCAACTACGGGAAACATCAACTAGCGAAGGAGGCTTTGCAACCTGCCCGTCCCACCCAGATTTGGTCTCTCCCTCCGATAGACAGCTTCGCCCTCGCCGGTAGGCTCGGTCTTTCAAGGAGGAGGGGGTGTGGCATTCCACAGGTCCCAAATGGGCCCCATCGGGCCTGCCAGTTGGGTTAGGGGTTTAGCAGGGTTAGTAGGGTCCATTAAGGACCAGTACCGTTTCAGTCCAGGGTCTGAGTTAGGACCTACGCTGTTAGGTCCGTTTTAGGACCATACCAGGACTGACCAGGATTCATTTTCGTTTTGGCGCCAATATCCTAGTTTAGGCACCAGTCTCCTATTGGGACCCAGTTTTGTTTCATTTTCGTTTCGGCGCCAGTGCATTATCCCAGTTAGAGGCTGGACTTCGGACAGACCAGCACTATATATAGGTGGCCCTTCTCCAGTCTAGCAGGTAGTATTCTGAGGTAATACTGAGGCAGGGCCTTCGCAGTCTTCAGTAGTCGACTCGCTGGGCGCATTAGCACTGGAGTGGAGCGTAGTCTTCCAGGAGACTTCGAGCTTGGGCTGCAGTACGCTGCAGCAGGGACCCGGGGGGTTGAGGCTGGCGGAGGCCAGGAGACTTACCTGTGATGCCATTGCTCCAACTTCGTCTTCAGCATGTCCATACCTGCATCAAGGCGCCACCTTCTGCAGGTCAGTACCTGGAGACATCCGAGAGAGAGAGAGAGAGAGAGAGAGAGAGAGAGAGAGAGAGAGAGAGAGAGAGAGAGAGAGAGAGAGAGAGAGAGAGAGAGAGAGAGNNNGAGAGAGAGAGAGAGAGAGAGAGAGAGAGAGAGAGAGAGAGAGAGAGAGAGAGAGAGAGAGAGAGAGAGAGAAAGAGAAAGAGAGAGGATTCCTTCTTCTTCTTCCTTTCTCTTCCTGCCCTCCTTTTTTTGCCCCTCCTTTCACTTCCGGAGTTCTTCTTCTTCTTCTTCTTCTTCTTCTTCTTCTGCAGCTGAGGTAAGAGAGAGAGAGAGAGAGAGAGAGAGAGAGAGAGAGAGAGAGAGAGGGAGTTGACATTGAGACTTGGCGACTTTCGGGCATTGCCTGATTCAGTGACACTGTGACTTGACATTGTATGAGCAGAGACATTGGGGATGCATTAGAGACTGGGTTCATCGGGCTATGGTGGCTGATACTCCCTATCTCCTCCTCACTTCGTCTCTTCTTCCCCACCCTCGTCCATGCTTGCATTTGGACTCAACGCACCTTCTATGCTTGCTGCACTGAGCCCACTCGCACTGAGTAATGATGAGTGTTGTCAGGTCCTGACATTGTCCCTGCTGAGCCAGATCTTGTATTCACTCTTCCGCTGTGCTATTTTTGTATTGTCTCTGAGACGTCGGTTCTTGGTTTTGATCGATGCCGATTAGGCATGCGGCACTTGGCTGCGGTGTCGTACCAAATACCCTTACAAGGGTATTTGGCGTGTTTTCTGCAAGTCGCACTAGTGCAGCCTCGTCCGCTTGACGACACGCGTACGGGAGGAAGTTATGCATGGGGTATCGGCGGCAAGGTGCAACCATGTGCGGCACGGATGTGCGCAGCATCGCAGGCCAGCAGGACGCGCGATGTTTAGTCTTACTTTTGTTATTTATTTATTTATTTATTTTTATTGCTTTCCAAGGTTTTAGCTCGGTAATCTGTTATGAGGCCGACGCCGGGGCACAGTGGGCGATACGGCAGTCAAAGACCTTGAGCAGGCCCATCGAGACTCCGGCGAGGTCGGGGCGTTGACAAAATCCTACCCACGTCGGAGCGTGAACCAAGGAGTTCAACGTGCATGAGAGTGGTGGGGTCAGTGGTCATGGCTTCCCTTGCTTCCCACTTGGAGAGCGTCGATAGCCTAAAGTGCAAGGGAATTGGAGAGCAGTCCGAGCGGGCCTGTGGGACTGCAGCCCAAGAGTGGCGGGGATCGCTGCGGGTGGACAGTCCGCCCCCGTCGTCTGCCTGCGAGAGTTTGGGTGTGAGCCTGCCCAGGGTACTGTCGGGAGGCCAGCAGCAGTACAGGCTGCAGCGACCGTTACCATGGAACCCTCCTCCGCTATGGCCTTCAAAGTTCTCATTTGAATATCTGCTACTCCCACCAAGATTTGTACCAGGAACCGGTTCACTTAGTCCATGCTGTAGGTTTCTCAGCGGGCCCTCGCCCCCTTACTCACCGAAGTCGTCAAATCACCTTGACAATCGTGCGTAGGACGTGTGCTTCGGTGGTGATCAGTCTAAAGCTGATCGACCCAGTAGGCGTGTTGTTGTGCACTCCTTAGCGGATGTCGGCATCTGAAGACCGTCGACCTGCTGTTGTATCAGGCTGTGTCGGGGCGGTGTGCGGGGTAGCACGCAGTATACCGCCGAGAGGTCCCCAACTACTGGGCGCTATGGGCCTGAGCTGGCACATACGGGAATGAGGAGAGGAGGAGTGGAGTAACCGGGACTGCCGGGCGATAGGGCCTGGTTACAACAACCGCCAAGCGCTGCGCTAGCAGCAGCGGACGAGCCAGGAGGCGGAATCCGTCGGGCTGACCGCTGCGTCTGGTGCTGTCGGCTCGAAGAAGGGGTGGCGAGGTGAGCACAGAAGGAAGCGCGGAGGCAACAAGCAGGGGACGAACCTGGACGGCAAGTTGTGCTTCGTGCATCCGGATGCGAGCATGGAGGGAAAAAAAAAACAGGTATGGCGGGAGCAACAAGGGATAACTCACTCGATTCTCTTAGTAGAATCGAGTGAGAGAAAGGACTAGATTGGGGTTTTAACCGCGGGTGACTGCAATAGTAGAGTTAGTTTGACGAGAAGGTTAGTAAATTGAGAGTTAGTGGAGAAAAGCACCGCGCGGAAGTGTCAAAGAAACTAGATATGGCCGAAGAAAGAGTCGATTATCTTGCCCAATTCTTCAGGGAATCGGGCGAAGTAAAGTGTTAGTTTGGGGCTTTTAGATAGGGCGATTCCGATGGTGTTGTTAGTTGTGGAATTAGTTAAGTAGGATTAGAGTTAGATTGAAGAGACACTGCGCGAAGCTACGGGAAGCCAAGGAAAGCTAGAAAGAAGGGAGGAATGTGGATGCGAGGTGGTGCCAGGTGCATACAGAAAAGCGGTGGAGCTGGCGCAGGCAAAGAGGTCGGCGGGAAGGGGAGGAGTTCGTGACCCACTTGACTCCGAACGGGACAAGGCGCGAGAAGAAGCAAAGTAGAGGCTTAGAAGGTGGGCACACCCGGGTCTGTGGTTAGAGTGAGTGGGAAGTTAGTAGTAAGTTAGAAGTTAGTGAGAAAAGTTCGTGCAGCAGATGGTGGATAGAGGGAGAAGGAGTGAGACCCGGAGGAGTCAAATCTCGCCGTTTTGTTGACGGAAGCGGGCGGTTGAAGGCTCGTTTCGGGAGTTTCTCTCAGTGACGAGCCATGTGGCAGTGTTAGTTTTTGAGTGGCTCGGGCAGAATAGCGGGTAGGAGCTGCGCCGAAGGGAAGAGACCGTGAAAAGTACGATGAATCTTCGCGTTTTCTGACGGAAGATTCATTGAGAGCGAGAGAGGGAGAGAGAGAGAATGCTCACCTGGACCTGGCGATGCGGGAGAAGCTGAACGACGAACCACGGCGCCCGAGAGAGTAAATCAGTAAGACTATTATGCATCTTCCCACGTTTTGGGGGAAGGTTCGTTCTTACTTTGTGTACCAGCGACGGGGAGCACCGCTCAGGGCCAAACTAAAGTGAACGACGTACGAATAAGGGCAGGAGAGAGGCATGAGGTCAGCCGCAAAAGTTGGAGGCTTACATGTTGGCCAACAAGTTGTTCAGCATGCCGACGGAAGCCGCATGACGATGCACTATAGTTATGCAATTCGTGATCCCATTCCTTCGGCGCTCTCAGGTTCGCTGATGGTGCCCGATGGTAGCCGGAATGATCATCACCATAGCACTAGTCTTTTAGTTCGTTGTCCCCTCGGTGCTCACGACTGTCCTCGTGATTGCGGTATGTGTAGCCCTAGTGCACGTATCAGGTCAAAGTGCAAGCTAGGTGCATAAAGGATCATTAGAGAGGGAGATGAGGTGAACGTGGCGAACGAAGTAGCAAGGGATAAGTTGCAGGTGAACACCTACCTGGTCGGGGCCGTCGGCCAGGTGCATTGGAAACAAGATAAGAGCAGTACCGTGGAGAGAGAGGGAAAGAGGACAAGCGAAGCGGGGCTGAGGCGACAATGAGGGATGAACTGAGAAGCGAGCGCCTGAAGATTTGACTTGCCTGTGGTAGCGTGAGGCACTCGTCCCACCGATCGGGGCGGTTGGTTGAGGCACCGCTCAGTCCACCGAACGAAGTAGCAACAAGAGAGTTGCAGGCTTGCGAACTTACCTACTGATCGGTATATCGCCCATCTGTTGAACGAGGTTGCTAGCAGCAAGCGGTTAACTGCTGCTCTGCTCATCGCAACCAGGAGAACGGATGAGGTGGAGACCTACATGTCAGAGGTGTGCTGCTCATCCTGAGGATCGAAGTAATGCTAGTCCAACTGCGTAGGGACGCTGGTCATTCCTTTTGAGTGAAGCTAGCGAGGAGCTAGCAATAGGAGTTGCGGAGTTGAGCCAGGGGTTCAGGGGGGGGATAGTGACTCGGCTACACTGGCGGATTCTGCATTTGGGATGTGAACTATTTGAATATAGCCCGGCTAGGCTGGGGAGCTGCAGTTCGGTTTGAACTATGGGCCTCGTGACTGAGGAAAGGTGATCAAGCACGGAAAAAAAGGGGGGGGGGGATATGGTTGTGACTCAGAGAGTCGTTGGAGCGTCAACAGCCGAAGGTTTGACTTTGGTAGACCAAGTTGTTTTGTGCTTTGGCCATCATTGCGGGGCCCTCAGGCGTATCAAGGAAACAAGGCCCTCTTTTGCGAGTTGAGTCTATCCCATTCTTGAACCTCGAGTGTCTGAAACCCCTCATTCTATCTTCCTTACTCTCAGTCTAATCCTATTCCGAAGGAAGGCGGCAGGCGGGATTGCAACCCCTAGGACCGCAACAAGACTCTGTGGGGAGTCAGCCTACCGATTGAGGGAGCTCTACCGGAACTCAGGAGGAGTTCTGGAGGTAGGGAACTGAGAGGTAACCTTCCATCCCCTTCTATACACCCAGTTATAACCCTTACGGGTACTTCTTACTATGTTTGACTGAATATATTGCGTGCATCCCTACTTTGACTTTCAGTTTGACTTCAGGACATAAACCATACTTAATAAAGGAATGATTGTGCAAATTCAGTTTCAGTTTTTATTGTATTGACTGAAAGCAGATTGTGGGATTGCATCTGGGGAAAGGTGGGAGGAAGGTTGTATTGCGTGTGTCTGACTGGGTCAACCAAAGGCTGTGAGAGTCTCCATAAGATTGGAGGGCCCAGTGCTATGTTAATTTTTGATTGTCTGAAGGACCAGACAGGTTCCCATAAGTTTGGGTGGTCTGGTTGCTCTGACTTGCGAGGGTTGACTGTGATTTACTTTTTTTCAGGGACCAAGCATGTTCCATAAGTTTGGGTGGCTTGGTCGCCTTGTTTACTGTGGGTTCTTACAGTTTCTTTTGGTTCTGAACGAGGAGGTTTGAGCATGTTCCATAAGTTTGAGTGGCTCAACCTCTTCCTGCTTTGGCTTTAAGAGAAAGAACCAGGCTGAGGATCAGACATGTTCCATAAGGTTGGGGGGTCTTGGTCCAATGCCACACACATGCTGGAACCAGAAGATTATAACTTGACTATATTTTATTATTACTTTATCTATGAACAGGCTAGTCAGACAGGGTTCCATAAGTTTGGGTGACTAGACTATAGCTTATCACAATTTGAAGAGAGTATTAACTAAGAATAAACTTCTGGTACGAAGGGGCAGACTGCATTTTGAGCTAAAGATGATCGGTTTAGTTATATGCTACCTCAAAAGACTAAGTGCAGATAATTATATAAAACTGGGATACTTAAACAGTTTAGGGCGATTAGGGTGGCCTAGTCACATGCCGAAAGAAGAGAAAAGTTGTTGTGCCCTGTGTTTGTGTATACTCAATGGCTGAGCTAGACATGTTCCATAAGTTTAGGTGGTCTAGCTTTATGCCTTATGTAAGTTGGGTATAAAGGTATAAATCATTGAAAGATCATGAACTACTGTTTGACAAGGATGATTTGGGGCAGGCGAGAGTACTTACTTTTGTGGTTTGGCCTTGCATGTGACTAAGTGAGATTACTACTTGGTCCGAGTTTCAGCTAATAGGTAGTTGCTTTAGTTGCTTGCCACGTGCTACAACTATAGGAGTTAGTTTCAATTTCCTGCATTTTCTAAGCCGAGTTTTTTTTACTTAGATGAATTTTCAGATTTTCTGGGATCATTTGTTATACTTGGCTTTGTGTAAATTTTGGTAAGCTACTTTCTTTACGGAAAGCGCTGCCAAATTGTCTAATCTCTATTTATGGCTTAGTAAAAATGTGGAGAGTCTCCTTTTCTAAAAGGGGTGCTGCCCAAATTTTTGCTAATTTAGAGAGTTAGACAAAATTTGACTTTGGAAAGTTGAAGATTATTTCTGTTTTCATATTCGGGCTGATATAAATTATGAAAATACACTTTTCCTACGGGAAGCGCTGCCGAAAGTTTCTTAGTTTAAACGAGTTAGATTATATTATGACAGGTGGCGATTCTAGTTATCCATTCTGTATGGGGGAGATTTTGCCGTAGGTCTACCTCTTTGGGTACTGATTTAGAGATAGACCTAGGCCTGGTTATCAAGAGAGTCTTGAGCAAGAATGTGCTATGGAGATTAATTCCCTATACACTGATGATTTAGCTTGGGCATTGACCTGTCTTATGATACAGGCTTTCGATTCAGGATTGGACTAAGATTCAGCTTGATCCCACGAGGATCATCTTCTGTTATCACTGATAACAGGTCGGTAGGTCGATCGTGGACTTGTCGGCTCACGACACAACTTTACTTACACCTGTACCTCAACTCGATTGCCTTAGCCCTGAGATTTGATATGGTTCTTTGAGGGTTTTAACCGGACTTCTTTTAATGGTCATTATAAAGAACTTATGAGATTTATGGAAAATTGGACTATGACTGGGGCTTGAGTGTGTGAGGCGTGGTGAGAGTTACAGGGAACAGTAAAGTTGACCACATTGGTGTATGGCAATGTGGCTATTGTGAGTGCCTGTGTTTTATGCAGGGTAGTATTTTGGAGATTGGTATGTGAGCCGTAGCTTGGAGACAGTGAGAATGATAACCATATGACGCACAATCTGCATACCTGATGGGTTTATGTTTCCCCTTCTATTATTTTATCTCGAGTTCTGATTTGATATATGAGTGTTGGGTGTTTATGTATTTACTGATTGATTTTGCTTATTAATTTTTATAGTTCGACGTTGTAGTCTGTGGCAGCCGTCAAAGTCAAACCCCTTGACTTCTTTCCAGACCATGGATGAGAGAGCTGGTCTCCAAGGCAATAAGAGATGATTGTCACCACAGGTATGAACCTGTGTACCACCCACTCGCCTCAGGGTGCGGTTTTCATCCGCACTTGGCGGTTGTCCAGCGTCGAGAGATCAGTCCCTCAAGGCGCATGTCAGCCGACACATGAGTGTCGAATGCGACCCTCGGGATTAACGAGGACCGCATGAGTATGGGTACTACATAGTACGCCATCATTGCGACCGCTTGCATATGCTTGCATTGCGAATCGATATAAGTTAGCCGTGCGTCCGCGCGGTTTTATACTAAGTCTCTCGTGCGACGCCTATCTGATTTCCGCATTGGAGAGTTATGGGATGACTATTGAGGGACTAAGAGTGTTGTTGCGTTGTTTGTTTTATGTCGTTCTGTATATGTGTGTGTGCATCCGTGTTTTAATTTTTATGTCCTTAGAGTGGTGTACGTGTGGTGTGTGGGATACGTCCTAATCGACCGACAACGAGTCTCGCTTGGGACCTCAACCCCCCAAGGCGTCGGTTCGCGTGCGGGTCCGATCGAGGCATAAAATCGCGCGTACCCCCTATGCTACATCGAACGAGAAAAGCCCTCGGATGGTCCGCCTCTGCGATTGCAGCTGATTATCTTTCCTACTGTGGACTGGTAGCTCGGCGGGGATACGCCCACCGAAGGGAGGTGACAGCTCTCGTAAGGTGGAGGTAAGTCGTGCCTCACGTAGGCCCTATCCTGTCGTAGGGGCTCACGAGAGGTATGGCTGGCGCACTCGGCCGGAGCGGCTTGCGGAAGCTCCATGTGTACTCGCGACGAGGAACAGACCAACTCCTGTGTGACGCGACCGGGAGGGTCCCACCGCGTTTCGTGCGGTGCTGGACCGATGCGCTCGACAGGTGCCGCCGTTGCCGAGTATAACGGTTGTCTGTCGTTGTCCGTGGTGGAACGACATCCGGGTATGGGAAAGTGAGAATTAGGCAAAAGGAGAAGTTTTCTTTTGACGTATATGGTCGATTGCTTGATACCTTGACTATCTTTGGGGATGTCTTAATACTGTGGCCTAAGTGTGAAGTGCTGACTACAAGCGTATGTGCAGTTTACTTGAGGAAGGAAGTGTTGGGCTATACAAGCGAGCGCCCGATTTGACTTGCCTGTGGTAGCGTGAGGCACTCATCCCGCCGATCGGGGCGGTTGGTCGGGGCACCGCTCAGCCCACTGAACGAAGTAGCAACAAGAGAGTTGCAGGCTTGCGAACTTACGTGCTGATCGGTATACCGCCCATCTGTTGAACGAGGTTGCTAGCAGCAAGCGGTTAACGGCTGCTCTGCTCATCCCAACTAGGAGAACGAATGCGGTGGAGACCAACCTGTCAGTCGTTGTGCTGCTCATCCTGAGGATCGAAGTAATGCTAGTCCAACTGCATAGGGACGCTGGTCATTCCTTTTGAGTGAAGCTAGCGAGGAGCTAGCAATAGGAGTTGCGGAGTTGAGCCAGGGGGGATAGTGACTCGGCTACACCGACGGATTCTGCATTTGGGATGTGAACTATTTGAATATAGCCCAGCTAGGTTGGGGAGCCGCAATTCGGTCTGAGCTATGGGCCTGGTGACCGAGGAAAGGTGATCAAGCACGGAAAAAGAGGGGGGGGATATGGTTGTGACTCGGAGAGTCGCTGGAGCGTTAACAGCCGAAGTTTTGACTTTGGTAGACCAAATTGTTCTGTGCTTTGGCCATCATTGCGGGGCCCTCAGGCGTATTAAGGAAACACGACACTCTTTTGCGAGTTGAGTCTGCCCCATTCTTGAACCTCGAGCGTCTGCAACCCCTCATTCTATCTTCCTTACTCTCAGTCTAATCCTATTTCGAGAGGAAGGCAGCAGGAGGGATGGAAACTCGTAGGACCGCAACAAGACTCTGTGGGGAGTCGGCCCACCGATTGAGGGAGCTCTGCCGGAACTCAGGAGGAGTTCTGGAGGCAGGGAATTGAGAGGTAACCTTCCATCCCCTTCTATAAACCCAGTTATAATCCTTATGGGTACTTCTTACTATGTTTGACTGAATATATTGCGTGCATCCCTACTTTGACTTTCAGTTTGACTTCAGGACATAAACCAGACTTAATAAAGGAATGATTGTGCAAATTCAGTTTCAGTTTTTGTTGTATTGATTGAAAGCAGATTGTGGGATTGCATTTGGGGGAAGGTGGGAGGAAGGTTGTATTGCTTGTATCTGACTGGGTCAACCAAAGGCTGGGAGAGTCTCCATAAGATTGGAGGGTCCAATGCTATGTTTATTTTTGATTGCCTGAAGGACCAGACATGTTCCCATAAGTTTGGGTAATCTGGTTGCTTTGACTTACGAGGGATGACTGTGATTGATTTTTCAGGGACCAAGCATCTTCCATAAGTTTGGGTGGCTTGGTCGCCTTGTTTACTTTGGGTTTCTTACAGTTTCTCTTGGTTCTGAACGAGGAGATTTGAGCATGTTCCATAAGTTTGGGTGACTCGGCCTCTTCCTTCTTTGGCTTTAAGAGAAAGAACCAGGCTGAGGACCAGACATGTTCCATAAGTTTGGGTGGTCTTGGTCCAATGCCACGCACATGCTGGAACCAGAAGATTATAACTTGACGATATTTTATTATTACTCTATCTCTGAACAGGCTAGTCAAACAAGGTTCCATAAGTTTGGGTGGTCTGACTATAGCTTATCACAATTTGAAGAAAGTATTAACTAAGAATAAACTTATGGTAGGAAGGGGCAGACTGAATCTTGAGCTAAAGATGATCGGTTCAGTTATATGCTACCTCAAAAGACTAAGTGTAGATAATTATATAAAACTGGGATACTTAAACAGTTCAGGGCGACTAGGGTGGCCTAATCACATGCCCAAAGAAGAGAAAAGTTGTTGTGCCCTGTGTTTGTGTATACTCAATGGCTGAGCTAGACATGTTGCATAAGTTTGGGTGGTCTAGCTTTATGCCTTATGTAAGTTGGGTATAAAGGGATAAATCATTGAAAAATCATGAACTACTATTTGACAAGGATAATTTGGGGCAGGCGAGAGTACTTACTTTTTTGGCTTGGCCTTGCATGTGACTGAGTGAGATTACTACTTGGTCCGAGTTTCAGTTGATAGGTAGTTGCTTTAGTTTCTCACCACGTGCTAGAGCTATAGGAGTTAGTTTCAATTTCTGCATTTTCTTAGCTAATTTTTTTTACTTAGATGAATTTTCACATTTTCTGGGATCATTTGTTATACTTGGCTTTGTATAAATTTTGGTAAGCTACTTTCTCTACGGGAAGCGTTGCCGAAATTTCTGCAAATCCAAGGAGTTAGTCAAAATTTGACTTTTCAAAGTTCAAATTGTCTAGTCTCTATTTATGGCTTAGTGAAAATCTGGAGAGTCTCTTTTTTAAAGGGGATGCTGCCCAAATTTTTGCTAATTCAGGGAGTTAGACAAAATTTGACTTTGGAAAGTTGAAGATTGTTTTCATATTCGGGCTGATATAAATTCTGAAAAGACACTTTTCTTACGGGAAGCGATACCGAAAGTTTCTTAGTTTAAAAGAGTTAGATTATATTCTGACAGGCGACGATTCTAGTGATCCATTCTGTATTGGGGAGATTCTGTCGTAGGTCTACCTCTTTGGGTACTGATTTAGAGATAGACCTAGGCCTGATTATCAAGAGAGTCTTGAGCAAGAATGTGCTTTGGAGATTCATTCCCCATACACTGATGATTTAGCTTGGGCATTGACCTGTTGTATGATACAGGCTTTCTTTGGACATTCGATTCAGAATTGGACTAAGATTCAACTTGATTCCACGAGGATCATCTTCTGTTATCACTGATAACAAGTCGGTAGGTTGATCGTCGACTTGTCGGCTCACGATACAACTTGACTTACACCTGTACCTCAACTCGATTGCCTTAGCCCTGAGATTTGATATGGTTCTTTGAGGGTTTTAACCGGACTTCTTTTAATGACCATTATAAAGAACTCATGAGATTTATGAAAAATTGAACTATAAATGGGGCTTGAGTGTGTGAGGCGTGGTGATAGTTACTCGGAACAGTAAAGTTGACCATATTGGTGTATGGCAATGTGGCTATTGTGTGTGCCTGTGTTTTATGGAGGTTAGTATTTTGGAGCTTGGTATGTGAGCCATACCTTGGAGACAGTGAGAATGACAACCATATGACGCACGGTTTGCATACTTGATGGGTTTATGTTTCCCCTTCTATTATTTTATCTCGAGTTCTGATTTGATACATAAGTGTTGGGTATTTATTTATTTACTGATTGATTTTGCTTATTAATTTTTATTGTTGGACGTTGTAGTCCGTGGCAGCCGTCAAAGTCAAACCCCATGACTTTTTTCCAGACCCTGGATGAGAGAGTTGGTCTCCAGGGCAATAAGAGATGATTGCCACCACATGTATGAACCTGTGTACCACCCATTTTCCGCAGGGTGCAGAAGAGGGTGTGGTTTTCAACCGCACTTGGCGGTTGTTCAACGTCGAGAGATCAATCCCTCAAGGCACATGTCAGCCGACACTTGAGTGTCGAATGCGACCCTCGAGATTAACGAGGACCGCACGAGTATGGGTACTACGTAGTACGCCATCATTGCGACCGCTTGCGTATGCTTGCATTGCGAATCGATATGAGTTAGCCCTGCGTACGCGCGGTTTTATACTGAGTCTCTCGTGCGACGCCTATCCGATTTCCGCATCGGAGAGTTATGGGATTGCTACTAAGGGACTAGGAGTGTTATTGCGTTGTTTGTTTTGTGTCGTTCTATATATGTGGGTGTGCGTGCGTGTTTTACTTTTTATGTTCTTAGAGTGGTGTACGCGTCTTAGTCGACCGACGACGAGTCGCGTTTGGGACCTCAGCCCCCCATGGCGTCGGTTCACGTGCGGGTCCGATAGATGCGTAAAACTGCGCGTACCCCGTATGCTACAGCGAACGAGAAACGCCTTCGGCTGGTCCACCTCTGCGATTGCAGCTGATTAGCTTTCGTAATGTGGACTAGTATCTCGGTGGGGATACCCCCACCGAAGGGAGGTGGCAGCTCCCGTAAGGTGGAGGTAAGTCGTGCCTCGCGTAGGCCCTATCCCGTCGTAGGGGTTCGCGAGAGGTATGGCTGGCGCACTCGGCTGGAGCGGCTTGCGGAAGCTCCATGTGTATTCACGACGAGGAATAGACGACTCCTGCGTGACGCGGCCGGGAGGGTCCCGCCCCGTTTCGTGCGGTGCCGGACCGATGCGCTCAACAGCGGTGCTACCACCTCTTCCTATGTGTTAGGCCTACAGGAAGTTCCTCCCTTTTGCCAGGAACATCATTGCAGCCTGCAATCCTACTTCAGGGCCTACCCTCTAAGGTACGGGCCATGACTACTCGTGACCTTTTTGGGAAGCTACCGGGTTCTTCTAAGTCTATCGGTACTAAGTTGGGCTCATGAGTTGCTGGAAAATCCCTACCGGCTACTAGCCAAATTCTACTTACGCACCTGCTTGTTCTGGCCTTTCTAGAGCACCATATGGTGTTCAATTTCAGTCCTTTCTTTGTGGTTCCCCTATTTCCAAACTTTCCCTTCCAGGGATACAAAACACACAGGACGAGAAAACGGTTAGTACTCCACATAGCAATCATCACATAGAGACTTAGGCAGGTACAAGTAAACAACAGAACATAGAAATCTCAGCAAATCAAACCATCAAACAACAATACTCAGAGAGTTGCATGAATCTCAGACTGATTCTGTGACCGTCATCGCACAAGAGAGAGGATTGATCATCAGGATGGGCTCAGACAATAATCAACCCTCCCTACTAGGAGGAATCAATGTTGTTGGAGGTTCCCCTGACCGTGAAGAGGGGAAGCATGCTGGAGTATGGCCTAGCTCAGTTGGTACACCCATGAACTGTTGAAATACAGATCTGAGCTGGAATCCAGATGGTACTACATGAATGAAATTCTTGAATTACCTGGGGCCGTTCAGTTCCACGATGATATCTCAAGACCATCACGATTTGAAAAATAGATGATAAAAAATAACGGACTGCATGGGGGTGCCTAGGCCAAAAGAAAAGGGGCCTTGGCTCACCCAAGACATGAGAAAAGAGTGTCTTTGGCTTGGGCAAATGAAACCGTAAGTGGGGGCACAGCTGGAGGGCCCAGAAAATGGTACACCTTTGGCAACAGGTAAGCACAGTGACCAGTTGCACAGCCAAGAGGCATTGGCTGCATAACTGTCCTTTACCAGCCGCAACCATCAGAGCGTGGAGCAGGCCAGGCTGGGTAATGAGCCATGATGAAGTTTCAGTGGACAGATGAAGTGCCAAAGATTTCATAACCTCAGATAGGGGTCTGACTGCAAGTTGTGGGTGGGCCTCACAGAAATGTCATCCCCCAATCATGCTGTATTGTGAAAATGTGAACCTGACCTAAGTTAGGTGAGTGATTGGTTGCTAACCATGCAAGCACATTATGTGATGCGGTCTTTTTGTTGACCTTGCCCCTCTATTCCGCAAGGTATACAGAAGACCAGGAAGTTGAGGGGTGAACTCCTGCGTAATGACGTGATGGCACATATTAATTTTCCAGAGCATATAGCCTGGTTGTAAATGGAATCTGCCTCGTTTCCAAGGAATTAGAGGGCCCAAGGGAAGGTGTGTGTGTGTGTGTGTGTGTGTGTGTGTGTGTGTGTGTGTGTGTGTGTGGGTTTGGGTTTGTG
>BFEA01000585.1:250436-260751 GCA_003427395.1 Chara braunii
CCCCTCCCTTCATGTCTGGCTTCTCTCTCTCTCTCTCTCTCTCTCTCTCTCTCTCTCTCTCTCTCTCTCTCTCTCTCTCTCTCTCTCTCTCTCTCGTGTGCGCACGCGCGCGCAGTGTCTTCTGTCACTCAACCTCCCTTAGCGCGCAAGCTCTCTCTCTCTCTCTCGATAGCCCACCTAGGATCTACCCTGAATACAGCTGCAATGTGTCACTTCCATGACCGCCGTCTTTTGCCTCCCTACTTCTACAGCTACCGGCAGTTGACTCTTGTCGCCAGGGCTCTTGCTTCCCTGTCTGGCGCTTGTCCTCTGTCCAGGTCGCACAGTCGCACAAGTGACAAGCGGCGCTTCTGCAACCAACTGCTTTCACTTGGCTCTGCTGTAGCTAAATATAGCTGCAGTTGACTGTGTTTGCCTGCTTCGGACCGGTACCCGTCGCCCGCGGCCTCTGCTTGCCAAAATTGTTGTTTCGGAAGTCTCCGGACTCTCTTGGGATGCTGCTGCAACTTTGGACTTTGGGACTTGACTTCCTCTGCAGGTACCGGTGTACTTTTAACGACCTGTGACGTTTCGGTACTGCAGCCTAGCGACCTACGATGCTTCGACCTATGGACTTTATGGCCTACCCTACCGGGACAGCTTGGGACCGGTGTCTAGTGGAGGAATGGTTTGCGCACCCCCGTGTTTAAACCCCTGTCCCCCCAACGACTGTCACCTGCTGGAGGGGCTCAAACACGATGCCTCTTTCGTTTCTGCTTTTTATCTGCTCGAGTATAACACAAGTGTCAAAGAAGTGAAACTAACCGTACAAGGGGAAAAAAAATTGAGAATTCAGTTGTTTTATTCAAATAAATAATTTGGGGTTTTGCAATCATCACTAGTAGGCCACTGGTCTTTTCAATTATCCTATTCCCTGAAGTGTCGTCTCGGGTCTTAGAGTCAGACCTGACTCATTGCTGAGTTTGCTGAGTACAGCATGCCTGTGGAATCTGGTTCAACCGTTCTCCAGTCTTCTGTTCGCTGCTGAACCCGAACTTAGAGTATGCAGGTTCTTGCTGCGTTATGGATTCTAAATCCACAGCCTCTCGCTGTCTGCCCGAGACTGCGGTCTGTGGATGCAGCACTTCTCTGGTTCTGAGTCTCCTATTTGTTGGAACTGTTGTCTGCTGTCTGCAGAGCACAACGGCTATCTGCTTAGTCTAAGTCCCCCCCTTTGCTGTTGGAAATCTGGTGGGCATAGCTTCAGTCTGCTTACTCCGAGTCTCCTTTTCACTGAGATTATCGCCATCTATGTGCTGAGTGCAGATTTTCTGACGGCTTGCAGCACCAGCAATCACTGAGACCTGCCAGTTTCCGACTCTCAATCTGAACACTTGAGACTTGCAAATCTTCAATCTTGCAGGTACTGTGGACTTGATTAGTGGAGCCTCTTCTAGCCTACTTTTGGTAGAGGCTTGCTGAGACTGTATTCAAGTATGATGACCAATTATAATCTGCTGAATTGTCTCGCTGTGGCTGTTTCCGGTTGCAGGTTCTCAGGTATGGGTTGGTTCGGATGTAAGGGCTCCAGGTGGTGTAACATGCTATAAGGCACGCAGCCAAGTCCATGCTTGAGAACCTGGTTCACAACTCTCTCCAGAAGACTAGGTCTGTTTTTGTCATCCTGAACCGGTAGTCCTTCCCGTAGGAATCTCACTGCTCTCTTTCTTTCCCTACTTACCGCAAGTCACTTCCTACCATGGGTGCTTCCCATGAGCACCACTTCTTGTTCAGCTCACTCATTTACTGGTTTGGCCATGTCAAAGGCAGGGAAAAAAAAGATTCTCAAATCCTTCATAAATGAGCCAGTGCATACAAAGAGTACCTGAGCTTTTTTTTTTGTTTTAGATATAATTCCAGATGTACCTGGTCCATTGTTACAGACCCAGCCAGGGCTCGATCTCTGGTCCGCGAGTTACCACCCGCCAGGCTGCTATTCTATTTTTTTTGGAGTCTCTGATCTCCAGTTCCTGACTGTTGGCGCCCTCTGCAGTTGGCGCCCGTTCTCAAATCCCGCCTCTGCCACTTTCGGATTTCGTACTTGGCGCCATCCGGCATTCTGGTGCCCAGGCTCAGACCTTCGACTTTCAGTTCAGCCCCGAGGCAAATTGCACTTTTGCCCTCGGACTCAACTTGAGTCCGGTACTTAAGACCGGACTCAAGCTGAGTTCGGGGACTCAGTTTTCGGCCTCAATGCTTGTGCTTCAGAGTGACTTGCTGCGACATTGTGTACGACCTGCGTTTCTGCCACACATAGTAGTGAGCGACGTAGCGACTGAATCAGATGATCCAGTGTTGACTCTTCCAGTGCTTCTAGCTTCCCTAACTCCTGCCTCCTAGTTCCTAGTCTAGCTTTTCTCAATATCGCCCTCTGCCTTCTCTTTGTTGCGTCCCTCAACTGCTGCTGTAGTTCATTATGAAGAGCTTCCGCCTGGAGGATCTCATAATCCTTTGGTGTGAGAGGAGACTGTTGGCTGACTTGCGAACCAACAGACTGACTAACGGGACCCTGAGAAACACCCTAACTAACTCCTGACGAAGAGGCCCGGGAAACGCCTGTGACATGGTAGAGGCGGTAGCCATTGCGGCCTCGACGCTGGCTGCTGCTGCCCTAGACCTGCGTAATGCCACCCTCTCCCTGGCTTCAATCCGCAGCCTCCTTTCCTCTCCTGGACCGAACTCCTGGAAAGTGATTGGTCGACTAAGAGCAGTTTTGTGGGTAACTCTAAGATCTTCCACTAACCGTTCCTCCTCCTCACTACTAACTGCTTCACTCATGAGCTATAATGGTGTGTGATCTAAACTAGAATCCACACTGAATCCTACCTCAGCATGACACCCAACCGAGTATAATAGTCAAGTATTTCGGTCAGCCTAGAGAAATGTAGTCAAGTGGTAACCAGCAACTAATGTCAGGTCCTAAAGGTAACCCTCTTTTTTTTTTTTTCTTTTTTTCTTTTTTTTTTCTTTTTCTTTTTTTTTTTTTTTTTTTTTTTAATCATGGTCCTGGCTCCTTCTATTATGGGGAGCGTCAGTCCGGTTCCTATTCCACCGGCAAGTCGGAATTATACACAACAATTAAGACACACTCACGCTTCCTTCTGTCTGGCCGAAGGACCCTTGAGCAGCATTGATTACTCCGTCTTGACGGAGGATTGTCTGTCAACTTGCCATGACACCCTCTCTCCTCTCAGACCTGGTGGCTAGGTCTGTCAGGTAGTTCTATATTCCTAGAAAGAGTTTGCCCGGTTGTCTTGTCTGTCCCTTGTACTTCCTTTTATCCATCCTTACCCGAGAGCCACCTCCCTGCCCGAAATTTCTCTACCCTCTCTGAAAATCCCTTAAACCCTTAATCCCTAAACCCTCGACTACTATCCTGCTCTATGACACCCTTACTTCCGTCTTATCCACCCCTCGTGGATGTCTGATCATGGAATGTTTTGTCCACCCGCAGTTGTCTGTTGCTGGTGAATCCTTCCTGGGGTTGAGTTATGCCACTCTTTCCAGCAAATACGGTCTTCTTGTAACTCGACAATCTTGCCGTTTATCAACCAGTTCTTGCTGAAGGTCAATCTCTCCTTCTTTCGTTGTTCCTCGTTCTCCGTCCATGACTGTTTGGTCTTCCTCCAGCTGCAGAGGATTTCGGCTTGTATGATCATTTTTGTCTCCACCCAAACTTTCTCGCGTGGGTTGGACAGTCCTTCAATCGTTTTGATGTTCTTAGTCTTGTCCGGCATGCATGCCCATTCAGCTCGGTCAAACTCCAAGTTGTGGATTGATGTGTCAGGTCTAAAGATTGACTTGGGCCAAGAGCCAAGGACCCTTATCTTCCTAAGTAGGAAGGAGTCCAAGACTACCGACTCAACATCGCTGTTCAGGATGGCCGGCATACTGGTAGCAGTCGTGGAGATTGGAAAGGAGAGGAAGGTGGCCTTGGTGTGTGAGTCTCGTTGCATGTGGGAGAATTGGAAGGCTCTCGAGGGGATCATTTCTTGAATCTTAAGTCCCCATTCTCCAGGTTTCCATGGAACGGCTTTCGTCAAGATATCTTTCCATTCCTTTAGAATAAGGCTGACAATGTACTGGAGATTGGGTCCTCGTCTTTGGCATCCTTTCAGTTGGGAACGAATTTCCTGTTTTGTCTTCCATTCTTTCCTGTCCTCATTCCATATGTGAGCGATTTTCCAAATGCCGCTTTTGACCCAGGAGAGCCATCTGTGTTCCAAGAAAAGGGGGTTGTCACCCTCATTTGTCACCCATTGGTTCCCGAAGAGTGGTTGCCTTAGTACTTCACCCTTAGATCTAGGTCTATTGGACTTGTTAGGGATCATTTTTTTCCAGATTCGAAGCAATGCCGTCCAGTATGGAGTAGCAGGCCTATAGCCCTCTAGTCTGGCGTCCCTCGTTCGATTCCTTCTGCTCGTGGCTATGATCCAGTCTTTATTCATTACCCAGAACAGTCCTGACATATCCTCTGGTGAGGGCACCGGGGCTAGTGATCTGATGTTGTCCAGGGCTAATTTACGCCATCAGAAGTTTGATGATCCACTTAATCTGTCAGGCTTTTGTTTCTGTTCCGGGGTCTATAATCCCTAGACCTCCCTTTAGCGGGCTCCTCGTGACATAGTGCCATGCGACTTTAGATATATTGTTCTCTTTGTTGGGGTCTCCTGACCATAGATAGAGTCTGGCTTTTCGGTTCAATTCTTTGATAGAGTTATCCGGGACTGTCCAGATGGAGGCTATGTACCACATCATTGAGAAGACCGAAGTGTTAAGGACCAAGGCTCGTCCGATGAGGGACGTGAAGACATTGCCCCACCTTCCTAATTTGTTGATTTGTTTGGTCAGCATGTTCTAGTCCATTTGGGGCGCTAGACCTCCTCTTGTCATGAGTATACCAAGGTACCGGGTGGGGGTGTCTGGCATCTCCCAAGCCATGGCTGCTTCCCCTCCTTGTAATAGCAGAGGGTCCTCATCTGATAGACACCATCCTATTGTTTTCCCCCAATTGATCTTCATTTTCGAGGCCAATCTGAAAGCTTCCATTGCTTTAGCCAAAGTCTTGAACGACGAGTCGGTAGCTCTAATCAAGACAGTTAGGTCGTCCGCAAACATGATAGCTGTGGGGAAATCTATTTGGTGAGATGAGTCTATGTTGGTGCTAGAGAGTCTGTGGATTGATGGGTCCTTGCGTAGGAATGATGCAATAGCTTCCATTACAAACAAAAAGATTGATGGGGCCAATGGATCCCCTTGTCGAACTGAGCGGGAAATCGGGTAGCAGTCTGACAGAAGGTCGTTGACTTGGACACAACCCGTTGCATCTTTATACAATATCTGGCTCCATTTTCTGAAATTCGGTCCAACTCCCCTCTTTTTCATGCTCGCTTCCATGAAATCCCATTTGACTTGGTCATAGGCCTTTTCAAAATAAAAAAAGAGTATAGCAGCATTTATTTTTTTCTCCCTAATCTTCCTTACCGCCTCATTTAGTGCCAGTACGTTATCTAGGATGTATCGACCTGGGACAAAGCCTGTCTGATCAATGTGGAAGCATTTATTTGTGATTTGGATAAGTCGGTTGGAGAGGGCCTTAGCCAGGATTTTATATGGAAGTGCTAGGAGTGAGATTGGCCTATAGTTTTTAATGTCTTTTTTGTCGCCTTTTTTATAAAGTAGTGTAACCACATTGCTGCTGAGTAAGTTACCGAGGCCCCCCTAGTCCAGCTGTCGTTGTTTTTATTTCTATTTTTAGATTACTCTAAAACAGAATGCAATGCAGCAAGGAAGGTACTATCCTATCTGCAGCTGTCTGTCAGTTGTCACCAAGTCCGTACAACTAAATAATCAAAAATAAAAGTAAATTACCTGTGGAGATGCATGTTGGATGGCAGTTCATCTAATTAGTTCCACAGCGAATAGTTTCCGGAATCCCCCCTCCCCCTGTATCCCTCTTGAGTAGTCACTTGTGTCGACGTCCTGAGCATCTGGTTGAGCAGCGTGTCTAAAGGTGTGCAATCCGGCCCACCCCTGTGGCCCAAGTCTATACTAAACCTGCCAGCCCTGCACCTTGTTTACCCTCGCATGCAACGAGCCTTACTCCCGATTGCTCTGGCTGATCAAGAGGCAGTTTAAGGACAACCCCCAAGGTCCTCAGGAATTATTTAACTTTGCAGACAGGACGACGATCACAGCCAGGGTTCAACCGGAACCCACCAGAAATGTGTATAGACGGTCTGGTAAGCGTCTCCTTAAAGGGCTGGCATGCCCAACGTGACCTCTATTGTGCAGCAGAAGAACCAAGGACTTGCGGCAAAGCATGCGTGTACTAGTCCCAGCGGGTTGGCATGGTGACCGTGACCCGAGTGCTTCGTCCAGGGCCCTTCAGAGGCTTCGCCCGTCTCCCACCAGCTTGCTGCCTAGGAAGAATGTCCACTCTCAAGGTCCAGGAAGAATGTCCACTCTCAAGGTTGAGTGCTCACGACACCTCACATTGAGAGGACTCTCAAGGCAGAACTCACTTCCTCACAGTAAGAAGTAATGAAGAGGGTAGATAAGGAAGAGAGCAACATACTTCGTAATGCTGCCCCCAACCACATATTTCTCACCGGCAACCTGACGTGCATTTATGACGACCGGTCCTTGCCTTGGCACAACAAACAGTGAAATGCCGTTCCACCTCGGCTTAAATGCCACATCAGCGAGTTCTCATCATCCAGCGTACATCCCTATGTCACCACATAGCCTTCCTGGCGCGCCCACACGACCCTGGGCCGCCTATCGTCCAACGCCCAAGCCTTATCACTGCCCCGCACCTCATGTGAAGCACCGAACAGCTATTGCGAAGAACCAGTAAAGAGCAGTTCGAACCAGCTCTGATACCAAATTGCAAGGAAAATGAGCAATAGCGAGATGACAGAATCCAGATTACACAATCACATTGAAAGCCAGAAAGTCTCACAGTGTCCAGAAAGCAGTAATGCACCAATGTCACACCAATGGAGAATCGAAACACTGAAACCGAATGTAAATGAGAGCTTACTCTCATCATCACCAACATCAGAGTCCAGGCCCTTCCTCCTACTTGGCGCTCGGCGCCCAGACTACTCCCCAACACAACTACTATCTCCCTATGAATTGACAATGCAACTGTTGACGTCAGCAGTCACCAAAGTACATGAAGATGTCGCCCAATGCAGACCATCGCCAATACCAGGTATGAGCCCTCACATCATCATCCTCATCTCTCTCTCTCTCTCTCTCTCTCCCTCGTCTTTCTCCCTTGTCTTCCGCTGTATACCCGAAGACCACCACTGCGCTTCGCTGTATGTCCAAGCCCAGCCAGCTATGGGAGCTGGGCTATGGCGCTGCCCTCATCTGTGCCCTTCTTCCCACACGACCGCACATGCACAGCACCTTGCCCCTAGCGCTGGCAGCAGCATACGAGCGTCCGCTCCAGCAGCGCTGCGGCAAACTGGCAAGTGCTTGAAATCCCTCCAGGCAGCGAGCTCTTTCCTATATGGAAAGAGTGTGCCTGGCCTTCGACCTGGCTGGGCTTGGCCTGCGCCCAGAAGCTTCCGGTAGGCCTCGGGTTGCTGGGCCTCTGCTGATGCTGCTGGGCCTCGTCCAGTTACTCCTCCCAACTGTCTGTGTATACTGCTGCGAATGTGGCCCAGGGCCTGCACTTCAGAAAAGGCCTAGACGGCCGTGGAAAGTATTTGCTGCTCGGGACCTGGGTTCCCTCAACCAACTGACGCAACACAACTGCCTGAACCCCAAATACGAAAATGACAGCATTGGGCCTCTCGTGATTTGTTAGGCCCGCCTTCACTTAGGGTGGGCACACTTGTGAAAAGGGCCCCCATAGGCCTGCCGAGGAGCCCAATCTTCGCATATGCAAGGAATATGAGTGAGAACGATATACAGAAAGCCAAGTTGCGAAATCACACAGATGTCCAAGTGGTCATGTACAAGCAGAGAGCACAAATGTACCGAGTTTCCATCCAAATAAGAGCAATACAATGAACGCGTGAGCCAATGTTCAAGCCCTCAGGCCACACCAACACAGTATCCAATGTTGCTCCTCTCTGTCTGGCGCCCAGCGCCCAGCCTACACTACTTGCCTATCCTACTACAGCCGCATTCGCGTAACAGGCTCACTTGGATTTTGAAGACCAATGTACATGACGTCAACACCATAGCCGACCTCTCTCATGCACCAGGTACGTATCTCGTCCACCCACACTCGCCTCCTTCCTGAAGGCCACCAATCGCCCCTTACCCCCTAGCACCCTGCAGCCCGGCTATGGCTGCTCACACTCCGCTGCCCAGCAGCGCCCCTCTCACCTCACAAGCTCCTGCATGCGCCCTGGCTGCTAACACAGCATGCAGCCTCTCGCGCAGCAACGCAGCAGCGTGACCGCATTGCCTGTGTGGGCCAGAATGCCCCACACTGGCTGCCTCTCATCCTATATGGAAGTGGCAGCCTCTGTTCGGCTGTCTGTGGGCCTGGCTGAGAAGCTTCCAGTATCTTCTGGTCTGGCCCCGGAGCCTGCACCCAGGCCCAACTTTGCAGTTGAGGGCCTGGGCCCCGTACAGTTGGGCACACCCCACATTTCCAGACTTCGGCCGTTTGCTGTATCTGCACAGGCCCAGGGGCACGTACGTCGACAATGCTGCTTTTTCGTAGGCCCTTGGCCACTTCGTGATGTATCTGCCTCGCAATGCGGTGCCCGGGCGCAACTACCCGGCGCAGGGAGGCTCACGCTTCAACGTAACCAACTGGCGTGCAGCAACTGGAAAATGTCAAATTTTGGCCCCTTGTGAATATTCAGGCCCGCCTTCACTTAAGGGGGGCACAGGGCTTGCTGAGGGCCTCTGCCCATGTCTGATAAGGGCCCTGCGAGGGCTCATTCCTCGCATTTATTTGAACAGGCAGGGTGCAGGTAGCACTCCCGCGTTAAGCATGGACAGGCAGCGAGTCTGGTGCACCCATGTGCTGTATTTGAACAGGGAGGAAACAGCACTGCCCCCCCCCCCCCTGTGCACTATTTGAACAGGGGCGTATATCGTTGGGCCCTGGTTAACTGTTTGAACTGGGATCGAGTGATGCGGCAGTCCTATGTTATATTCAAGCAAGATACGTGTTCTTCTGCATCCCTGCACGTGGAGGGCATCCATGTATGACCAACTCTCATGCTGATTGGGTTTTCTGCCCTTCTAGTAAAACGGAGTGCAGGCAGAGGCATCCCGGAAGTGAGAGATGTCTGATTTATTATTTTTCTCTTTCTGTATTTCACCTCTCTCACTCCTGTTCATGTGCACTAAAAAGCGGATTCAGACTCAAAGGTACATAAAAGGGGAAGGAGGAGAGAGGTAACGGATTCAGCAGCGGTCTCAGATCAGAAGCGAAAGGCAGGCAAAACTGGGACAGTATTCAGGAAGCTTCTGAGCAGCTCCTGGTCCCAGCACTGAGCAGATGTTTCCAAGGTTAAACAAGTCTGATTTCCAGCTTTTGGTTCTCAATCTGCCCGGTTCTCATGCATTGTTCTCAAGGTTCTAAGATACTATGTTCAAACTGTTCACTGTTTTCAAAACCTAAGCGAGCAGAGTCGACTTTCAGACATGGGTTTCACTGTTGTTACTAGGTAGTTTCTGCTGGGCATGAACATGAAAAGATTGTTCCTTAATAGTGCACACTCAGTTTTGAGTCTGAGCAGACTGCAGGCTCAGGCATCAGAATTCATCCATCCACCACACATGGCAGCATTGCTCAGTAAAGTTAATCAGCAGACTTAGGTCTATCAAGACTCAGTAACAGTAAAGTCTGCAGACTCAAACTAGAGAGCGGGAGGAAACTGAGATCTCATGCAGGGTTTCAAATTTCAATTGAGGTTTCAGCCAAGTCTCGAACATGGTTTTAGAGTTACCACTGATCTTCATCGTTGAGCACCGCAGAGAAGACACTTAATGAGATACAACAGACACTTCGGACAGTTGATGTTGTAAAGCAGCAAATTAACAGTCGTGGAAATCGAATCATGTGTCCAGGGAATAAAGTGTTCACTATCAGCGTTCATTTCGGAAAGTTGAAGTTTGCCTTTCACATGATAAGTTCTACATGCATGGGTCCTGAAGACCATCTCACGCAAGTGTGTACATGTCACGCATCATCCTTTCTCACAATGATCACGAGTCTCACACATTAGACAAAGGTAGATGAGAAGAGAACCGAGTTGCACAACTTGTATTATCTAATATATGATTACAAAGA
>BFEA01000585.1:275076-293511 GCA_003427395.1 Chara braunii
CGAGGAGTGGACAGACATGTTATACATGAGTTGTGCCCTCGCTAAGTGAAGATCCCAGTCCTGTTGATCTGGAGAGATGAGAGGACGCAGCAGCTGGAACAAGACTTGGTTCATCACCTCAGCCAATCCATTGGCTTCAGGATGATGACCAGAGGTCATGTCCAGACGTGAGTGCAAATAGTCCTTGCAGTAGGACTGCCACTCATCGCTGCAAAATCTGGGGTCACGATCACTGACGATAGAGGTGGGCGGTCCATGGTGTGTGACCCTCCTCTCAGAGAAGGCTGCTCTCACAGCCGGTACCCTAGCTACCTCTGGCAAGGGGATGAACTCTGCGTATTTGGAGAACCTGTCCACGCAGACCATAACCTGACGCATGCCACGAGGGGTGGTCTTGCCTAGATCTGTGAAGTCTATCGACACAGATTGGGTAGGGTCATCAGGTATGGGTAAGGGTTTGAGCAGTCCCAAAGGAGGTTTACCCTAAACCTTGTTCCTTTGGCAGAGATCACAGGTGTCCACATAACGCAGCATCTCACTCCGCATCTCCTTCCAGAAGAAGCTCCGCGACAGGGCTGCATAAGACTTTAGGAACCCGAAGTGTCCACGGGCATCATGACACTCTGATAGCAGCAGTGTCCTGAGCCGCTGGTCCTGGGGAATGCACAAGTGCTCCTCACCTCTGCTGTAGGTGTACAGCAGGTCTGAACTCAGAACATAGCCTGGTTCAGAGTTAGGATCTGCTTGCAGATTCCTGACAATGGGTCCAAAAGTCTCGTCTTGAGGCAGTAGACGAGCAATGGTCTGACGAGTCTCCTCTCCAAAGGAGTGAGTAGAGGAGATTAGAGCAAAAGAGTCAGGCCTACGAGAGAGGGCATCTGCCACCTTGTTGTAGCAGCCCTTCTTGCGTTTCAGTTCAAAGTCAAACATATCTATGAATTGAATGTACCGTGCCAATTTATCGTTCAACTCTCCCTGGGACTTCATCCACTGTAGGGTGGAGTGATCTGAAAAGATCTTGAAGTGCCTGCCCAGGAGAAAGTGCTTCCAATGTTTCAGGGCACAGACAAGAACATACAACTCTTTCTCATAGGTAGAGTCCTGGAGCTTTTGAGTCTTGATCTTCTTACTCATAAACTCTACAGGCCGTAGACCATTCCCATCATCCTGCTGAAGTACTGCCCCAATGCCATACTGACTGGCGTCAGTGGTCAGGATAAATGGCAGAGTGGGGTCAGGTAACTTCAGGACAGGCGCACGAGTCGAGGCCTTCTTGAGTCCTGTGAAGGTCATCTAACAGTGGAGGGACCAAAGAAAGGGAGTGTCCTTCTTTGTTAGGTTGGTCAGGGGTGCGGCCACTGCAGAAAAGTTTCTGACAAACTTTCTGTAGTAGGAGGCCAAACCCATGAAGGACCGGACATCCCTCACTGTCTGTGGCTGGGGCCACTCCTGAATAGCAGCAATCTTGGCTGCTTCAGGAGCCAGGCCATCTCCAGAGATTATGTGACCCATATAGATGACAGAGGGAACTCCAAAAGAGGACTTCTCTCTGTTGATCTTGTACTGGCTGTCGCGTAACGACTGAAGAACTAGAGCCAAGTGCTCCGCATGTTCCCTGACAGTTTTGCTGAATACCAGGATATCATCCAGGTAGACAACCATAAACTTGTGCAGGTAAGGCCTGAAGATGCGGTGCATCTCTGTCTGGAATGTGCCCGGGGCATTGCAAAGTCCAAATGGCATGACCAGGAACTCGTAAGTCCCATACCTGGTCTTGAAGGCTGTCTTGTAGACATCCTCCTCTGCCATCTCAATCTGGTGGTAGCCAGACTTGAGGTCGACTTTGCTGAACACTGTGCAGCCCTGCACCATATCCAGGAGGTCATCGATCCTAGGAAGTGGCTCAGTACTCTTCCTAGTGATCTTGTTGAGGCCCCTGTAGTCAATGCACATCCTGAACTCGCCGTTCCCATTGGGTACAAAGAGAACAGGTGCACCGAACTCAGATGTGCTGGGTCTGATCCAGCCCTTGCTGGTCAGGCTCTCAAGCTGCTTTCTGAGCTCCTCGAGCTCAGCAGGGGACATCCTGTAGACGCGACCCTTAGGAGGGACCGCTCCAGGCAGCAGCTCGATGTGATGCTTGGTTGGCCGGTTGGGTAACCCAAAGGGCTCCTGCATCAGATCAGCATACTGATCCACTACCTGATGTATCTCAGGAGGACAGGAAACAGGGGGTACATCTGTTTGCTTGACCAAAGCAATGAACAAACGTTCATGGTGAAACTGGCGAGAGAGAGCATGGAACTCCCTCGCTCTCAGGCAGTAGCAGGAGGTCTTAGGGTGATGTTCAACAACAATCATGCACTGCTGATACACACCCTAGCGGTCTGGGAGCTCAACTCTAGGAATCTGCCAGTCGATCCTAGGGTTGACAGCCCTCAACCACAGCATGGAGAACACCAACTCAAAGGGCAGCTCAGGGAAGACATAAAAGTTCAGACTGTGTCTGACTTTCCCAGCAATGTCAAAGGTCACAGGAATGCCTTTGACTTTCTCCCTGATGTTGATCACTGTAGAGTCACCAATCCGCATCTGCAGCGGCTGCTGCAGCTGCTGAACTTTCATACCCAGATGCAGTTTTTTTACTGCACTGGGAGATATGAAGTTCCGGGTGGCTCCACAGTCCAAAAGCCCAGTGATCCTGGTGCGGTTGATCAGTGGCCGAAGCATGATGAGTTCAGACAGGCCCTTCTTCTTCTGCTCTCTCAAGTGGAAGAAGAAGGCAGCAATGGACTGAAGCTCATCCTGCCCCGGGTCCTGATCCGGGTCAGGATCCTCATAGCAGAAGGATGCTGCCCGCGCAGTCCCCAAACACATATCGTCACCAACAGTCTCAGCTGAAACAGCTGCAGATTCACCCTACCTGAATATATGAAGATGCAGCATTGGAGGGAACTGCAGTCCCCAGGGTCTGTTTCAATTTTTTGACTCACCCGGGCCTGGCATGTAAGGGCAGTCCTTTAAGAAGTGTTGTCCCTCACATCTCAGGCAGACCCCCTTCTCCTTTCTTCTTCTCCACACTCCCTCCTGGATCTTGAGGTCATGCCAGGGGAGCGAGGAGGGATTGAGAGGGTCAGTTGGCATGCGGACGTCTCTAGGCAGATTAGGGCTCTGGGAAGAGGAAGGACAACGTCCCTTATCCTTCCCCTTAGTAGAGGTTGAGGCTGTGGAGGGGGAATACTTTTTCTGCGCTTGCAGAGCTTCCAACACAGCCTGAGTCACTACTGCTGCAACATCTGTCTCAGCAGCAGATCCGGTCCCACCTGAAGGCACATCAGGCTGTGAATCGGTATTTGATCCTGAGGCAGATCCCACATGAGTAAGGGCTGCCTTTCCCCTTTTGTTGCCTCTAGGGAAGACACCCTTCCTCCTGTCAGAGGTTGGGGCCTGGACATGGAGCTTAGCCTCCATTTCCAAGGCTGCACGACCAAAGGACCTCCAGTCCTTGTACCCAGCGCTGTAGAGTGCAACAACAAACTTCTCAGGCGCTGCCCTGCAAAAACTGGTCAGTATATCATCAGGTGCCATGACCAGTCCAGGGGTGGAGGTGAGCTGCTCGAACTCAGCAAACAAGGCCTGTAGGGTACCGCTGTACCGCTGCTGTCCCAGGCGAGCAATCCTGTCAGCAGCCTTGCGGGCCCACTCCTTGTCTGCAAACCTGTCCTCCAGGGCCTGCAGAAGTTTGTCTACCCCTAACCCAAAGGCCCAGTCCTCCATGGACTGTTGCAGACTGCTGGAAGTTGAGGTGGCCCACTTCAATGCAGGCCCTTCCAGCAGCCCCAAAACAGTTGCCACATAGGTCTGTTCTGCACAGACAAAGCCCCTCAAGTAGGCTCTGGTCCCAGCAGCCCAATCCCCAACATCAGTCTTGGGGTCATTGCCCCTGAAGTTGTTGGGAGCAGGGATCTTGGGACCTCTGTCTGCTGCAGTCACAGCAGCATAGGTGGCCTTTGCCGAGGCCTTTTGGGAAGAAGTAGATGACCGGGAAGAAGTAGATGACCGGGAAGAATGTACAGATCCTCCATGAGATGTAGGAGGGGAAGGAGGTGGTGGAGGAGGAGGAGAGGTTTTGGGTTTCAGCAGAGGGAGCTGAGGAGTAATCAGCTTGGCGGCTGCCAGCTGAGCAGACAAGGCGTGGATAGAGTCCAGGATCTTGGACTGCTGAGCTGACAGCTCGTCAACCCGACGCTCCAGCTGCACAAAACGATCATCCCAGTTTGTGAACTGGGAGCTGGTGATCTTGTGCTCCAGCAGGATCATCTCAGCCATGTGCTTGGTGACTTGGGAGCATCGATCATCAGCAAGAGACTTGTCTAGCTGCTGCAACAGATACTCCCTTCTGGAGTGATCTGTTGCAGCCTCTAGCTCAGCAGCCTCCAGCCGTTCCAATTCAGCCACTCTGGCCTGTTGCAGTCTGAGTTGTTCTTCTGCCTCCTTCTTCATCCGCTGAGTAGCAGTCAGAGGTGGAGGAGGAGTAGTGGAGGAAGAAGGTTGTTCACCTTCTGCCTTCACCACAACCTCTACATGTGGCTGCTGCTCATTCCCCTGATCCGACATTTTCCCAGTTCAAATAAAAACCAAAAATAAAATAACAGCAGAAAGAATTGCAGCGATATGCAGATTCCTGCAGATACTCTGGAATCGCTGCAGCACTCAACATTAGAGTAGGTGGGTGAGTAGGCAATCAACGGTTTGGGGTTAGAAGGGTGTCTCTGGGGTCAGGTGTCAGATAGACTGTCAGTCCAGCAAAATCAGTCACACGATTTCCTTTTACTGACCTTGGACCAGGCTGGAAGTCACACAGTCACTCCACTAGTTTTCTAGAGACCCACTAGAAATTCCAGTGCCCACTAGAAACAAGTGTAATCAGTGGGAATGATGGAAACGGTTAGTACAGACACAGAGAGATCAATCACAACAAGCGATGTAGACAGATACCCGATATCCTGACTCAGACTCAATTTCAGACACTGATGACTCTGGAGGCCATACCCTAGGGTATGGCGAATCACAGATTTCACTGTATTCAATGAAATACTAGAAATCCAACTCTGCGATTTGACAGTACTGACTGTTTTCAAATTGCGATTCACTGGGGACTGACATAACTGAATTCTGACGGACAGAATTAGAGTTATGACTGACCCTAGATAGCACAGGCAAAAAATAGACTCAGCGCAAAACTATAATTCACAGTATCACTATTTTTGCAGTGCAGAATTCACAGTTTCAGCATCCCAGTAGAATCGCAATGCAGTATAGCAGTCACCGAACCAATTTGGACCAGAAAGAGTCAACAGAGGATGAGATATGAGCAGAGAGAGGGAGGGGAGAGATGGCTATGGCTGTCATGCAGTCTGCGATTTTCATATCCAATCACTGGAAGACAGATAGACCATTTTCGTTCACTAATCTACTACTATCTGGATCGCAATACAGGTAGGTGCATGGAACGGACTCACTTTTTGCGAATCTTGCAGGAGATGATGAAGATCTGGCTATGGCAGATGAAACCCTTATCTCTCCACTTTCCTCCAGAGCTTCTTCCTGACAATCCCACGCACAGAACTGCTTCAAATTTGTTGATCCTCCTCAGGATCCTGTGGCGCTGCACCCCTTCACTCCAGATACCCTGTATCTGGTCCTGTGGCACCCAACTCGCCAACTCCACAATATCTCGCCACAGGGTCAGGTAGCCGCTGATGCTAAAAATAGCCCCAAATGGGGTTATTCCTCCTGGAGATTGATATCCTGCATCAATCTCTATCAGCGCCACCCAGGGATGATGCCGCTCAGGGTTCCCTGATGTCCTCAGGGGTAACTCCCCACTCTGGGGTAATTCGTTGTATGACCCTCAGGGTTGGCTATGGCGAATTAGCCCTGTACTTGCCACTTCTTGCCAAGCGCCCTGACAGGCTCGGTGCACTTGTTCAGTACAGCCACTGAACACTTGAATTCACCGCTGAAAGTCTTCTTCCCTGCTGACTCATTACTGGGGAAGATGAATCGCCATGAAGCTCTCGCCAGTATATCGCCAGGATGAAGAAGATGCCTTAGTGCGCTCAACCCTCAGTGCTCCAATTCCAATCTCGCTCTGATACCAACTGTTATGATCTTGGTTGTTTGACGAATTTTCTCGCCACTCACACACAGACAATCTCATACATGCCCATACATGCACAAGAGATGGGGAGAGAGGAGACAGAGTCCACACTGCACACAGGTGAAGATAAACAGCGGAAGACAATTATGCACAGCAGGGGAGAAGACACCCAGTGTTTCTCGCTCTCTGACACAACTCCCAACAACCAATCACAAGAAAGAACCTGCGAAGATCACAATCGAAACTGTCACTGATGCTGAACCACWCACACAATTATCGTAACAGAGTTTGTTCCAGTATCTCGCCACACTCAGAACTCACACCSCAMTCTCTATCCTACACCCAGTGAGTAGCGYTGCATYTGAACAGCCTCTCAGAGGCCAGCGCCAACCACCCTGATGAAGCACAGGTCCTGCGATGAAGTCTTCAGTGCCGATGGACAACTCTGACGAAGGAACAGGCAGCTATGGCTGCCACCACCCACGAACCACTCAGTGTAGAGCCTCAACGTAGCCCGGCCATAAGCAGATACCCCCAGGGGTAGATGCGCTGAGGGTGCCCCAACTGTGGCAAGCTCAGAGAGGGCCGGCTATGGCCGCTGTTGCGGTCTGTCTCAGGATGCCGCCGGTAGACAGGTACCGCCACCAACTTGYTTGGCTTCTCCAACGCTGTTCGCGAGAAATGAACTGCCAAAAATGYTGAACCGATGGGCCTAACCTATCTATAGACTACTAGGACTTAGACCGGACTGACTGACCGACCGGTACSGTTGCTGTTTCGRCCTCTCGGCCTCTACCGKACCCGGCTATAGGCTATAGGACCGTCTAGCAGCATAGGCCGCTTAGGGCCTGTCTGTCCTAGGGGTAGCCCGGGCCTGCTATCAGCAGTTAGGGTMGCTGTAGGAATTCAGGTTAGTACTGGGCCTATATTTTCCCAGATTTACAGATCTGTCCCTCAAGAATTTCCCTACAGGCAGGTCTCTCGGTTAGCCCTCAGCCAAACAAAATTACGAATCTAACCTACCGGGTTAGTGTACAGCCTCGCTGTTAATTTCGGCAGCAGAAATCAGCAAGTCATTGCACCTTTCCCATGTCACTACAGCTCTCCTAGCAACTGGTGGCCAACCAGCTCTTTAAGGTCTGCCAGCAAGGACCTCGATAATTATTAAACAACGCAGTCAGGACGTCCTGGCCACCAATATGAAGGATTGTTCTCAAAACTTAATAGCTCCTCGCTGCTCTGTCTGGTTCGGTCGCACGCAGGACAGTACCGATCATTGGGCAGACAGGTTTATTAACGAGCGCCTGGCGCTCATGCCCGTGCTCCCTACTTGTCAAGTACTGCCTCCAGCTGGTGAGCTACTACCCTAGACCGACCTAAAGCATGCACGAGACTTTCACTCTCACGAGGTTAGGGTCCCACTGGTACACATGCCCCCAGGCAGGCCGGCAACCACTAACCAATTCCCCACAAGGGGAGGAGTCTTTCCTCTAGTAGAGATCGGTACTCTGACTGACCAATCAACATGCAGATCACCACGAGAGTTGCGTGGAGAATTCACAAAAACTCGCAACTTTTTCAGCAAGCAGGGCTAAGGGCAAAAGCACTTAGCTTGGGTCTCTTCGGCCTTCTCCCTGATCAAACCCTGATTCTTCTTACACCCGCCGGCCTTAGGCCTTGCCAGCTTTCTTCCACCACCGCAGTGCAATGGGCTCCAGCTCCTATACCAGTGCAATGAACCTCGCAATTCCAAACCAACTCGCACATCCAAGATGAGACCATAATCATGAGAGTTCACACCACATCCGAGAGATAACAGATGGATCAGCGCCAGATGTAATTCAACGCAAAAATATGATAATTTACAATTGGAGAGAGTTCAAGTATCCAGCGGCAACTGCCGCGACTCATCACTGCAGCTCAACACAGGTATGCGCCCAACCCTCTCTCTCTCTCTCTCTCTCTCTCTCTCTCTCAACCTCCCTTGGCTCTCAAGCTCTCAAGCTCTCGCTAGCCCACCTAGGATCTACCCTGAATACAGCTGTGATGTGTCACTTTCACCTTGGCGGCTATGACCGCCATCTTCCTCCTCCCTACTTCTACAGCTATGGTCAACTCTTGTAGCCAGGGCTCTTGCTTCCCTCCCCGGTGCGTGTCCTCTGTCCAGGTCGCATTATTGCACAAACAACAAGCAGCGCTTCCGCAACATCGCGAGTGAACAACTGGTTTCGCTTGGCACTGTAGCAGCGAAATATAGCTGCAGTTGATTGTATATTCCTGATTCAAACCGGTACCGGTCGCCCGCGGCCTCTGCTTGCCAAAATTGGTGTTCCGGAAGTCTCCGGACTTTCTTGGGACGCTGCTGCAAATTTTGGACTTTGGGACTTTACTTCCTCTGCAGGTACCGGCGGAATTTTACCGACCTGCGACATTTCAGTACCACAGCCTACCGACCTACGACGCTTCGACCTATGGACCCTACGACCTGCCTTACTGGGACAGCCTGGGACCGGGACCAACTGGGACCTTGGGACTGGGACTTCAGGGACTGACTGTGTGAAATCCTTTCAGGTGCTTTTAGTCTGTGGCGTAGCTCCCTCCTCTCTGTCTCTTCTCTCTCCATGGTGAATCGGTGAATTGGTGCTAGCTATGTGAACTGGTGTAGGTACGTGAATTGGTGCTACACTAATTGGTGCCTGCTACGGGAATCGGTGCTAGCTACCTGGCCGCTACAAACGACAGAAAAGCAAAACTCAGTGGGGATGAGCAACTCAAACAAAGGGAAAAAGGAAACGGCCAACAACCAAAACGATGACCCAAAAAAAACGAAGCAAAACACTGCCCGGAATGACAACAAATTTGAGACATCCATTAAATTGTAACAATTCAGAGAAGATTAGCATGGCCCCTGCACAAGGATGGCACACATAAGTCAAGAAATGGTCCAAACTTTTTATAAGCAAAAGACAAAAAGTTCAAAACAAACACGGCATCACATTGCCCTGGGCCCAAGTGCGAAACATGCCTTGCGGGACAGCTTTATGCGAGACCCACTATAGTCTTTAACAAGATAGAGATTACTGTGGTATATGTTGATTTCATGTCAAGAACTTATGACCTTTTCCGACACAACCAATGGGACATGTGGATGCTTGCAGGTGGCCAGCGGTGTGGCATTTGGAAGTGAAGATTACATGGTACCTACACCTAGCTGGGCTGTATATGGTGCTGAGGAGGGAGGATTCGATCCGAATGAGACGAGAGTGAAAAAGGAGAGAAGGCACGGGACAACTGCCGATTCAGGAGGCTGCTCATAGATAAGACAGTTGGAAAATTTGCCCCTTGTCCTCTTCACTTTGTTTGCTGCGTATGTTAGTTTGTGAGAGCGCTGGTCTTTCACGCCAGAAGTAGTGGGTCAAATCCTGTTTTTCCCAGGTGGTATGGCTGATTGGCTGATGGCATATTAGTTTGCTAACCACAACTCTGCCGTCGCTATGTGCACTTTGTACATTGATTCCTTGCCACAGTCCACTCATTTTGACACAGCTCATGCCATCGTCGCTGCCGTGTAAATGCCAAAAATGAAAAAAAATGACGTTATTCCGCAGACCTAGTGCATAGCACGTGTGAGAGTTCGAGACTTGAACGTATGCCTTTTTGTGTTGTCAATCTTTTGGTTCATTTGAAACTTTTTATCACTGTATGTCCTTTGGGGCATCATGGCCGTTAAACTTGGAACGATACAGTGAACGAGAAGATTAGCAAGGCCCCTGCACATAAGAATTTAAGAAGAAGAGACTTTTGATCAATGTCAGTTGGTTTAGGAGTTGCCGTTCCTGGCAAAAGAGAAAAAAACAGAGTTCTTTGGTTGTCAGGTAGATACATCTACGCATCTGAAACCAGCAAGTACAAGGAGTGGAAAGCACAGAGCTCGCCCACACACAGTTCGGCACACTCGGCCTCTTGCCACCATGACTTTCTTCAAGGACTCGGCGAAGAGCAAATCGGTATGCGCTTCATGCGTATTACTTGATGGTTGACAGACACTTAGAAGAAGTTAGTACAAGTGCGCACAGTTTTCACAATCCGAAAATCACTTTCCTTAAGGACCCGGCGAAGAGCAAATTGGTATGTACTGTGTGCATGTTACTTGATGCTTGGAACTTAGAAGAAACTAGTACAATTGGGCACAGTTTTCACGATCCGAAAATCACTTGCCAAGCCTCCACTGATGAATGTGCATATCGGATAACATCTGTCAATCCCGATGATGATTGCTCACGAGTTAGTAAGATCCTGGGTATGGTTTTGCCGCAATTTTTTTTGCACGTTCCTACTTCCAAAGCTTGTCCTATTAGCGACTGGTTCTCTCTTCTGCGAAAGAAAGCAGCATTTTGAGGCTTGAAGGATGATACTGTTTCACTGTGTCACTGTTTCCGTGTTTGTCTGTTTGCAAATTTAAGGGTATGGGAGGACTGGAAAAAAAAAAAAAGAAAGAACGAAGGCAGGCTAAGCAGTAAGTAGTAAGTACAGGTAAACGGAACTGATATTCTGCCCAAAACAAAAAGGGAAAAAAAGAGCTGATGTTCTGCCCTATGTTTTAAAGGGAATTTGGAGCTGATCATTTCTATTTCTCTCACTCTTTTTCGGAGTTCTTGCTCTCCCTTTTGGTTGACGGAGCTGATCTTGAGAGATGAACAATAGAGGATTCTAGATATGTCACCTTGGTCAGGTTTTGTGTACCATGTTGCTCTCTTGTGATATAGATAAAGGAACACCAGGATCCTCTTTGTCTACAGTGGTCCCTCCAGAGAATGTACCATGTTTAAGTAACTGAAATTATTTTCTTCTATGTTTGATAGCATAAGAGCAAGTGACTGCGCCTTGCTCCACCACTCACGACATAGCATAAGAGCAAGTGAAACTCAGGTTAGTTTTATGCCATGGATCATGGAGGGAGGGGGGGGAAGCGAAAAGGGCTCGCTCCACCACTCACGACATGCAGACAAGAAAAATTATGGGCCGTGTATGTTTCCATGTCCTTGCGTGAGATCCATTCTCATTTTGCACATTTGGTGAGTGTTGGAGCAAGGCCCAAAGCCAGATCTTTTCCTTGTGTTCCTCATTCCTTTTTTTTTTGTTTTCGGGACAGTGTACAATGTACATACCAAACAGCTTTGTGCAAGTTTGTGCTTTTTCCACCAGATGGTTTTTTGGGGGAAAAAAAATGTTTTTAAATTGGAGCTCCAATGCTGCTCCATTCTATTTTCTGGGGAGTTCCTTGCCAGATCCATCCACCAAAAGAGAGCCACTTTTTTATACTTTTTGGATTTTTTCCCGGGTTGTATTTCCCGTGCGCACACATCCGTTTGTGCTGCTCAAGAATACGATCTTGGTCATGCATGCATGTACTCGCGCGTGTTGACCGATTCCCTCCCCCCCCCACCCCCTCCCCCCTTTTTTCTTTTTCTTAAAAGGGTGATGGCTTTTGAATAACATCATTGAACTGACCAGTCGCAGGTGTTGTGGTCATCTGATTGCATCTGGACTCAAACTTGGTGTCTGTATTTCAACACTTCATAGGTGTACCAACAGACATAGGCCCGTGTTGGCTGATTTTCGATGTCTTGAGTTCTGCGATTTGAACTGATGTCAATTTCTAAGTGATCTCAGAGGGCATATCTTGTTAAACTGTTAAGGAGCGGCTCTGCAGATTGCCCAAAGGCCTAAGGCATAGCACTGGCAGTGCTTTGATGAGGATTTTTAAGGCTTGAAAAGTAAGTTCTGTCAGATTGTCCCAAATCAACACTCAGTCCCTCCCACTTTCCCAATGGCCCCACCTGTGATTCCCCCTTTTCGTCAAATGCATGTCTCAAACACTCCATGCACGTCGTTTCAGCAGGCGCACACGAAATGCGTGATCATTATTTTTAGCCTTTTTACTAAGTTTTTAGGTCTTATAATAAAAAAGAATTTTGTAAACCGCTACAACTTTTCAGGCTGGAAGCCAAAGTCGTAAGTATAGCCTATACCACATTCTTCAGAGCAGGCGCCACCGGACCAAAATGTCTGCCGGCGCCAGCCAAAAGAAAGCAAAAAAGGTCGTCCTGGCGCTTTGGCAAACGCTTGATGTTCAGTTGTACTCCACCTCGGCAAAAAAAGGCTCGGAGAGTCGGAGGTGGTTGTGGTTTATTATATTATTATAGACAAGCATAAAGCCTTGAAATGGTTAACCTCAGGGTATACTCACACTATGACTTCCCTGTCACGAATTGAGAACTCGGGAGCTGATGGGGGCTTCAATTCGTGAGTCATTTTTATGACTTCCCTGTCACTCCACAGCTTGAAGCCTTGAAATGGTTAACCTCAGAGTATACTCACACTATGACTTTTTCTACAACAAGGCTCTGGACGTGAATTCAGTGAGGTTCCCAAGCCCGGCCGTAATTGCCCATAAATTTTCTCAAAATTTTCCAATTTGGCTCTTGTGCCAGACTGGGACATTGCTGCCTTTTTTTCCTGACCAATAGAAATCCGACACTTGCAATAATCTCTTCTTTCATCTCGAAATTCCTTTCTTCTCTTCACATCTGCAAAAAGTCGTGACACACCTTTTTTTTTTTTTTTTTTTTTTTTTTTGGGATATAGCTTGTGCTGGGAACCGGGCCCAGTTACACAAGTCATTTGAGATACCGGGGCCATTACCCGGCTTCGGCTGAGAATCAATCTGAGAACTATTGGAGAAATTCAAGAGAATTGAAGGAGACGTTGAAAACTATGAATGAGTACTGACCTCTTCTTGAATGCTCAGAACCCCTAGACTCCCAACCAAAAACTTTCTAAGACTGTCCAACACTGTCATATTCCCTGTCAAGCTCTCCCAGGCCTCACACCCCCACCCGGCTAGGTTACAGGGCAACACGACTCGCCCCAGGTCCGGCCAGTGTCGTCTCAACAGCAATCCTTGGTTGTCCCTTGGAATGCCCACCCCAAAGCATCCCCAGATCTCTCTACCAATCCTAAGCATTCTCAAAACCACCCGGAAAAGGGCGGAAACCATCGAACACATCTTCCTGCAATGTCCGATCGCCCAATTCACATGGAGGTTGTGGGACCGTATATGGAGAAAGATGGAACCTACATCTCCCTGGCCCTGGTCTTGGCAAGCTATAGTGGCCGGCCACTGGCCACACACAGAAGCAGCCACGACCTTCGTAGAGAATATGTACAAACTTGGAAGGAGGGCGGTGTTGTGGGCACTTTGGTGGCAGAGATGTACGCTGGCTATGGATAAAGTGAGGGTAGAGGTGCCAGAAATTACCGAACATATTCAGCAGCAGATGCATTTCGAACTCGCACAAAGATGGCGGGCCACCAAATCACAACTAGATCTTTTTAAATAAGTAGGAGATGCCAGGAGAAGGATTACATCGTTTTGCACAGACTGGGTGGGAGGGGAGAGAGAAGGATGGATTGCAAAATTAGAATGGAGTGGAGATGGGGGGGAGGGACAGAGGGATCTGGAAGAAATGAGAGACTATCGCTTAATTTTTAAGGACTGGACGAACATAGAACCCTCTTTCCCACTCCGCCCTCCTGCTGATTTTCCTGACCCCTTCCCGCCCCACGCCCTTTCCCTGGCAGAGATCCTGTCCTAATTGATATAACCCAGTAACTCTACTTACATGTCCTTACATCTCATTTTCATATAAGGAACTCTCCCCTGGAGCCCCCCAGGTAGTTTTTTCTTCTAACTCTACAGTTTTTTCCTGTTGTGGTATCAGAGCTTAGTGGGACATCTGGCGCCCCCTCCCGGGGGTGAAGAGATACGGATAACAAGGGCTACATCACTATGATTTCGGACACACATACCTGTTCAGTAAATCCCCTGGAGACAGGGCAATCAATGTTGGCAGGTCTCAAAATCACGGATCTTGAATATCTTCCCCTTCTTTGTGGACGATTCTGTATATGAGACGTTGGACCCGGTTTCCAGCAGGTGATGCTCCCCACCAATAGATGGAGCCTCCACCTGAGTGTTAGTGGTGTTTGCTCATATCAGCAGCACTAGCACTGGCAGGAGGGATGTTTTCCGGGAAAAAAAAACAAAAAAAAAAAACAGAAAACAACTCAGAAACCCCCATGAATCCCCTTTACCTCACTCCAGCAAGACTTACTGCAGCAGAGCCACCATCTCCGCTGCTGCTGTACCCTATTTCCATCCTACAAGCTAGCCCCCTCACTAGTAGGACGCTTGATATCCCACCATCACTGTTGACCTATTGCTAGGCTACTCAAGCAGCAATTACCACAAAAGTCCTTCGAATGCTCAGAACCCCTGGACTCCCCGACAAAACACTCTAAAATTCTCTAACACTGTCTAATTCCCTGCCGAGCTCTCCCAGGCCTCATGCCCCCACCCTGCTAGGTTACAGGGCAACACGACTCACCCCAGCTCCGGCCAGCGTCGTCTAGACAGCAACCCTTGGTTTTCCCTTGAAATGCCCGGCCCAAGGCATCCCCAGATCTCTCTACTAGGCCTCACGCTCCTGCTGTCAACAGGTTATAGGGCAACCCCCCAGCACCGGCCAGCATCATTCTGACATCGAAAAACCGCAGGTCCGTGAATATAACAGCGTCAAAGATGCCTAAAATGAGTTGCACGGAGTGCCTAGAATCCTAAGGCATTCTCAAGGGTCTTTTTTTTAAGAAAAATTGAGAATTTTTTTTAAGAAGACCTCCCCCTGCCAGCATTGATTGCCCCGGAACGAGGGGGTTAACTGAACAGGGACGCTCTTTGATGATAGTTTTTTTTTTTTTTGAGAAAAATCTGAGAAGAACTTTTTTTTTTTTTTTTTTTTTTTTTTTAAAGGGCGGCCGATGCCGTGTGATCCAGGCACTCCGGCCTGGTTAACAACTTGCACCAAGTACTAATGAAAACAGCTTCGAAGGGGCTAATAGAAGAAAACAGACATCTATTCAGTACTAAATGCAAAGGACCCTTTTGTTTTTTGGAAGAACATTCAGATTAAGAAATACCTGCCTTAGAGCCTTTCAGTAGCCCACCCCTACCTACCTCATCCCTATGTCCTGATACTTAGTCTCTACTAGGCCTTACTTAGTCTCTACTAGGNCTTAGAGCCTTTCAGTAGCCCACCCCTACCTACCTCATCCCTATGTCCTGATACTTAGTCTCTACTAGGCCTTACTTAGTCTCTACTAGGCCTCACACCCCCAACTGCTAGGTTACAGAGTGGCACGACCCACCCCAGAAGACTCCCACCTGCTAGGCTACAGGGCAAAAAGACCCGCCCCGGCACCGACCATCGTCGACTAAGTATCAGCTTACCAAAGGACACTAGGCTGCCTTCCACCCTCGACAACTCCCCAGATCTCTCTACCAGGTCTCTTGCCCTCGTACAGCTCGAGTTACAGGGTAGCGCGACCAAGCCCCAGCACCGACCAGCGTCGTTCTGGCCTCGTCCATTCGCAAACCCACGGGGACCCAAGACTACAGTAAATACCAGACAAGCCACCAATCAGCAACATAACTGTAGTTCCGATCATTCAGCTCCTTCAGGCAATGGTTGCAGATGTCCCACATAAAATCCCTCACAACCCTACTCCGGCAAGTCTTACTACGATGAAGCCAGAGCGCATTATTCCCCATCATCGCAACGACAACCCCCTGACACCAGCGCCAACTTATAAAGAATTTTTTAATCAGAAAATTCAATCCCATTCAAAGCATATTGAGAAATCAGGAAATCAGAAGATTGAGAAAACCATATACACGTTTCAGCGCCTACTATTCCCACAAGAAGAGGGGAAGGGAAGGAAAAACCACCCTCTCTCCCCATGGAAACTCCAGCGCCTATTCAATTCCCGATTACAGCATGTAAGGCTCACAAGAACCAAAACAGATTACTCCTCTCCCCCCAAAAAAACGACCCCCTGTCTGATCACTGCCTCCGCGGGGAAGTGCCCCCTCACCTCCCAGCCCCAGTTCAGAACAACCCCCTAAATACCACTCCTGCTCCTTGAACTGCATACAGTACCCCCTAGAGCATGCCCGCAGAGCCAAAGATCCCCCTTCCCTCCTGCCCCACCGCCTCCAAGTGAAACAACCCTTCAACATCTCACCATGCTGGCAACAACACCCCTTGTCCTCTCTCCCCGACCGCCATAGCTGATCCGACCCAAAAATCAGCGTGGCCCAGAAAAGGATAAACCCTCAACACCGCCCCTCCCTCTCAAGGATCACACCTCCAACCTTGTGTAACCCTCGCAGGGAGGGGCTCCACCCCTAAAGGAGATAATTCCATTCAGATTCAATAGCCAAAAACAGATAGGAACAATTCCAGCAACAGATGGAACATTTTTGGAACTACCAGTACATAGAATAGAAAACACCAAAAAAAAATACGATAAAAAGTCATAACCATGCATAGGAATAACTATTGAGACATCAGAATGACTAAAATTTCGAAATCAAGATTACCAACCTCATGGATTTAAGCATCGACACAAATCAGAAGATCAAACGAGATTGAGTTAAGTTTTGAAAATTACTTTTAAGAGGTCAGAGATGCCGAACCTCTGATTTACGAATCTCGGGCTAAGAGTATTGGCCAGGAAGTAATTCAACAACCAAACATATTACAATCGACACGGCTAGTGATGTGAAATTCGAAAGAAATAGACAAACAAACTAGGTCAAACAAAATAGGTCAGAATTAATCTTGATTTTCAAACCTCAGAAGCAGAATTATTAGTTATATTTTCGTTACATATCTAAAATTCAAGGTTATCTAGGAATCGCATCGTTAAGAGTCTCATCAAGGTTATCACATAATCATCACTACAAAACGTGAAGAGGAAGAACACAACTTACCCTTGACAATCCCTAAACGCACCCCCCCTTTCTCCAAACCTCACCTCCTTCTTCATCGGCTCTCAAGCAACTCAGCCGCCTGTGGTTGACAACTATTCAACCATCCCAAAGAACCGAACGATGAAGATAACAGGACCGCATCTAGGATTACCATTACAGCAATCCAAACCACGTCACGAGACTAAACCGCTGAGCCTGACAGCCGCCTCTTGCAGGTAGCCCAGAGGGGTAAAGGGGTGTCATCGTCGCAGACGTCGCCCGCCTATAGAAGACATGTCTTCGACATCCTCTCCTTCCATTCCTTCTTGTAATACTCTCCCTCTAGCCCATGAAACCCTGCCTACCTCCCCTTACTCCCCCCCGCAACATTCCTCCTCTCCAACGAGACCATGATATAAGACACACTGCTCCCGTGTTCTTGTTGTCAAGCACGCAAGCATGTGACAGAAGCAACAAACAAGATAGCCTTCAGCAACGCCCGGACACCACTAGCCTGCTCCTCCATCCCCCACGATGCCTCTCCCGCCTCATCATCCACCTGTTGTCCAATCCCCCCGCACTCTCGTCCTCGCGCCGAAACTGCCATCATGGCGGCCCGGGCGATCTTGTCTGCACTACGGAGACTGACAGATTCAAGGATTTGCGGCCTGGACCCACGACCGCCCCCATGCCCTATTTCGCGCCATTTTCATAGTTTTTCAGTCCTTCGGATCAGACCCCGCGGTGTAGTTAGCCACCCTGCTTTTCCGAAGGTGGCTAACTACACGGCTGCCTTACAAACGTTGCCTTCCCTGAGTCCCTCCTTGTGGTAAACAAATGGGAAAATGACAAGTATCAATGGAAGAGGCTTACCATTTCTAAAACGCGCGTCTTCGCCATATGCCGCCCGATCTGTGGCCTCTAGACGGCTACGGCCTGTCACACCCTGTGCACAAACTACACTACACGCTGCATGTGGGCCGAGGCCCCAGGAGTTGAACCGGGAGGAGGAGCGTCATGAGGAGGGAGAGGACGCAGCACGCAACACAAGTGGGAGAAGGGACGGGAGGAGGGACGACATAACGAGCGGGGGCAGGAGGATGGGGGAGGATGAGTAGGGGGAGGAAGCCCAACATGAACATGAATTGAACCAGGAGGAGGAGGAGCCGTGAGGAGGAAAAGTGCAAGCCGAAAGAGAGAGAGCGTGAAGGTTTTAAATCTACAAGTGTGGCGGTGTATATTTTCATGTTCTAGCGGAATATTCATTTGATTTTGCTCATCCTATCGCTGGAAGTAGCGTGAGGCCATCCTCTCTCTCTCTCTCTCTCTCTCTCTCTCTCTCTCTCTCTCTCTCTCTCTCTCTCTCACACACACACACACACACACACACACACACACA
>BFEA01000585.1:300162-335164 GCA_003427395.1 Chara braunii
CGCACAGTGTGCAGCCCTGTGCACCGCATCTCGGTGCGCTGTGCGCATGGTGCGCCCAGTGCACGTGCGGTGTCCCTGAGCGCATCCCGCACGGCGCACCGCACCGCATCGCGCACCGGGGCAGTGCGCCGCAACTATGCCTTGGATTGAAGCATTGTAGATCCGGTTTTGGTTTTATATAGGACCAGAGGGGTTGGTTTCTGACCTTCCAGAGTCCAGCTCTTGGATTTTAGTTCCACCTGAAACAAGTAGGAGGCTCCCAGCAGTTTAGCTTGCTTAGCTTTATTCCGGAGCAAAACTCTGACTTCTTGAAGGCCTTTCGTGGTTTGAACAGTCCTTTCTGTGACCCAGGCTAGATCCGTCTGAGAAGAGTGACCTCCGGTAACAAATCCTGGAATCCTCCACTCCTCCACCTTCATCCCTGTGGCCAGGTCCGGTCCCAGAATTCTCCAAACTCTACCTTGAACTTCCTCTGAGTAGACCAAGGTATATGCCACCTGCTCTGTGTCCTTTTTCAGAATTTGTATCCAGCCACAAGGAATAGCCGAGGAAGTTTTTGTCTCAGAACCACCTCGGAAACCCAATCCTCACCTTCTTCGTCCCAGATATGCTTTATGTGCACTACGCCCTTTTCCACCCACGAGCATCGAAACCATCCAGCCCCTACTCCTGCCTGGAACTCTTCCCCATTGTCCTGCGTAATATTAGAGTTCTCAAACAGGAGTTGGTTAAGTACTTCTTCCCTCAATTTGGACTGGTTGCTGTACCAGGGCAATAACTTGTTCCAAGCGAATAGGATGTCCCTCCATACTCGGGACTGCGGTCTTCTGTTCGCAAAGGAGGGGATAAGGCAGCATAGCCATACCATTTCAGGCGAGGACAATCCCCACTCATTGCTGAGTATACATTCCACCAAGCGGATCCAGAGTTTTGAGGGGTTGTCAAACATGGCCTTCACAGGCCACTTAGCTAGCAGAGCTAAGTTTTGGTGACGGGGGTCCAAAATGCCCAGTCCACCTTGCTTGCGAGGAAGGGCTATGGCCTCCCATGCCACATTCGTCATATGACCTTCTCCTTCTTTGGCATCCGGCTTCCAGACATATTTGGCAGCATATCTTCTGATCATAGTGTAGGCTTCATCCCCCAGTCTGACAATAGATAAGGGATACCAAAGCAAAGAAAAGGCTGCAGTGGACAGTACTAGTGCTCGCCCATACAGAGAGAGACTCTGGTTCCGTTGCCAATTACTTACCCGGGCTATAACTTTGTCTGCGAGGAGCTGGTCCTCGGCCCTTGAGCTATCTGAGAGCGAAACCAGGATTCCTAGAAAGCGTTCTGAATTCTCCGTAGGGATTTGGCGAAGACCCCAGTTAACCTTCAAACCGTACGTAGTAGGTAGAAAATACACGGATTTATGCCAGTTTATTGATGCCTCAGATAAAACTGAGTAACTATCCAAAACTCTCTTAAGGTCTACTAGTGCATTCTCGCTATTTTCACAAGCGACTGCCAAATCATCTGCAATCGCTCCCCCTTTCCATTGCAAAGAGGAGGATAGGGAGAGACCAAGGATCTTAGGGTTAAATCTAATATTATCCAACAGTGTTTCTAGTTGAAGTACGAAGAGGAGTGGAGCCAGGGGGCGACCCTAATGCAGAGAACGTGTGAGCGTGAATTCTTCAGACAATCTCTCATTCACCAATACAGACGATGTGGCCTGGGAATACATGGCCCTGACCCAAGTGCAAAAACCCCTTCCAAAGCCCTTCCTGGCTAACGTGGTGGACACAAAGGCCCATCCCACCTTGTTGTGAGCTTTCTCCATATCCAGGAGCAGTACGACTACCTCCCTCTTCTCTTTCCCAATTATCTCCAGGGCTTGCACTGTAGTTAGGATATTTTCAAAAATGGAGCGTCCCTTGACAAGGGCGCCTTGTTCCCATCCGACTAAGTCAGAAGGACGTCTGCCAAGCGGATGGTCATTGCCTTTGCCAGAATTTTATAGCCGATGTTTAGTATTGAAATTGGCCTATAGTTTCTGACCTCGTTTTTATCTCATTTTTTATATAGTAAAAAAATTATCCCTTTGACAAAACCCTTGGGTAAGGAGCCGGATGTAAGAGCTTGGTTGTAGACTTGACATAGAAACGGGGAAAAGGCATTCCATGCGCTTAAGAAGAGTTCCACCGGCAGTCTATCTGGGCCCGGGCATTTGCCAGGGCCATATTCTTAACTGCCCGGTGAAGTTCTACTTTTGTTTGGGGAGCGTCCAAATGCTCTTTGATAGACCTCTGAATTTGCTTCCTTGACCTGTCATAAAAGTCGGAAACTTCTGAGAGGTCTGAGTCAAAGTTGTCGAAGGTGTGACGGGTAGACACTATGTCTCTAAAGTATTCCAGCGCATAGTGACACAAATCTACCGTGTCAGAAGCTACTGGCGCATCCAAGGCAAAAGCGTGCACTAATTTAAGCCAGTCAAGCCAGTCAGAGTTGCTTCGCACTTCCACTGATTCCAGCTGCAAGAGTGCTTCTTTCCTTTGTCCAGTCATATTAGTCCGTGAACGTGTTTGCCATCATTTCCGCTTTGGCCTTCTCTACAAGTTTACGTAGCTTTAATTCCTTTTATGATCTATTGGCCGCCTTCATTCTAGAGAATTATATCAAGGCGGCTCTTCTTATGTTTACACCCACGTTTTCTCGTGTTTCATCGTTATCAAATATATCCTTAGCCTTAGACCAGCCCTCCATTTGATTTGTGATGCACATTGGTATGCCCTTATCCTTCAGATTATTTATATTTAATCTGAAGGGTGACCTTTCCCGTGCCACCACATCATTGGAGACCACGTCGACGTAGATGGGATAGTGGTCGGGCATAGAAGCTATCATTAACTCAGACGCTCAACATCTATCCCACAAAACCCCTCTTGATGCGACGTAATGTACTCTCCTGCACGGTATGGGGGCTCGAGGGTTAGGCCTAGGTCCATGCCACATGTATCCCTGATCAGATGGGGTAAGAGTCTTGTATGTATCAACCAAGGATTGAGACTAAAAACATGACAACAGGAGTGATGAATCAGCTCTAAGTGGAGAGCGAACCGAAGAGTCCAGTCCGGGGCTCAGTATGGTGTTCCAGTCTCCAAGGTGGCCAGATTTTTCGTATTTGGTATGAATGTCGGAAGGGAGGCGAAAAAGTCGGTCCTTACTATATAATCAGTTGGGGCATAGAGAGACATGATTGCCCAGTCCTCTTGGATGGCCAGTTTTACCCACACCATCGGCCCTGCTAGATCTATGATGTGATCTAGAACTGAACAGTCCACGACTGGATGAATCGGGATAGTTGTCCCACCCTTAGTTCCATCGGTCGGGGCCCAAAATTGTGGGCCCTGCCACCAATCCACTGCGTCGTGTATCTTGTCGGGGTTCAACTTCGTTTCTTGTAAGCACATTATCTGGACAGATTATGAATGAATCCATGCCAGCAAGTGCTGTCTTTTGTAGCGATGTGAAGTGTCGTCTAGACCTTTAACGTTCCAACTAGCTATGCGGATTTTACTGGGCAGCACCATTGGAGGATGCTGCACCATCGGGCCCTTGGATATGGCTTGGTACTTCAGAGGGGGAGGTTTTGATAAAATTATCTACGACCACTTTCTAGGCCGTTGGTGGAAGCCCTGAGACTCATATCATTGATCGAAATTGATGACCTAATACTATTAAGATAATGTCCTTGCCGACCATCCAATCGTAGATAAGTCTTGGGTTAGGCCTAGGTCCATGCCACGTGTATCCGTGATCAAATGGGTTAAGAGTCCTGTATGTATCAACCAAGGATTGAGACTCGAAAAAGGACAACATGAGTGATGAATCAGCTCTAAGTGGAGAGCAAACCAGAGAGTCCGGTCCGGGGCTCAGTATGGTGTTCCAGTCTCCAAGGGTGGTCAAATTTTCCCTATTCGGTATGAATGTCGGAAGGGAGGCGAAGAAGTCGGTCCTGGCTATACTGAGATGGTCCACCTCAGATCGTTGTAATAACACCATCAAACCCGGTGAGGAGTCCGAACAAATTAAGGGGACTAGGAATTCCTTGACTGATCCTGACATCTTGTCAGTTCCACCCAGAGTGGTCATTGGGGCCGAAGTGATGCCCAACCTCAAGCCCAGCGCGACTTCCTGTTTCGAAGTGGAGGGGGGCCGGAAGTGTGTAATAGGGGTGTGCCAAGGATTTTAGGAAAGTGGGGGTGGATCTCCGGTGCGAAGTTTCAAGGACAGGAATGCAAGTGGTTCAACGTAGGGCCAAATTTTCGGTTGACGCCATTCCCAGAGCCGAGCGGCTAGTTTCATCGGCCTTGTCGCCTGGGGCGGGTTCGTACTCGGTGCACAGAGGGGACACAATTTATGTCTCTCTGTGTAAACACGTGTTGTCGACGAGTTTCACAGATTTCAAAATCTGACATGGACGGCCTCAGTCGGAGGCCTTGTTCTCGGTGCTCAGCTTCGAAACGGGTTCGTCTGACAAATCCCGCGGCTCGATAGGTATAGTATTATTGGCACTTAGAGCACGGCTTGTGACGCCAGTAGGGGGCTATCGACTCCCAAGGAATGACCATTAGATTATGATAAGGGATAGGAAGATAGAATGCAGGGAAGTTGGTTTCAATGGTGACGAACCCCGACGTTATGTAGCACTGGTGGTTACGGGTGTCCGGGTAATCCGTACGCTGCCCTTCTGGAAGTCCCAGGCACACAACTGATTAGTCTCAGTTTGGCACGGATAGGCTGGGAGCCTTAAGCTCGATCGGCGGAAGAGTTGTTCGTTTTCCCAATATTCTCGATACTCCGGGTCCCTTAAACAGGTACGGTCGGTGATCCAGAATGGAACACCGATGTCCATATTTTGCGAAACGGACTTAACTCATTCATTCGTGTGTACAAGGCGCGATTGAGTCGGGGGCGGATCATGCAGACACGCATATACGTTATGACTATCATTCTGGTGGTCATTCGTATACGTGCGTGCACATGATCTGTTTCCAACAGAATTCGAGCCAATTTGTTACTCATACATCTAATCTGCTCCTGGTATTACTAGGAAGATACGATACCTATATACCTTGTGCAAATCAGACAACCGTTCGATACAACATACATCAACTTACAGGCAGAAGAAAAAAAATGAGAAGGAATAATATTCCCACGCATCAGATGTCAATTGTGTGTGGACCATGCATAAGGGAGATCCAACCCATACCTAGAGGCGTGCACCAAAGCGGTCTTCGAATAGACTGTAAACTACCCGCTATGCATGCATCTATCCTGACCCGGGTTTATTCGGGGAGATAGCTTATGCAGGCTTAGCGCAAAAATAAACAGTGCATAGAAACGTGCTTGTACAAAGGGGTCGGGTTCCATACATCTTTCTATACATCAGCTGCATGCCTATTCCATACACATCATAATCCCTTGGCTCGATGATCGATAACCATCCATGTTTTCAAGTCATTCAAGCAATTAATCAATTCTGGCTAGTGCCATGTATTCTGCACCGAGAAGAACGAAATGGGGGAGAGAAAGATAATTCAATCAACGAAAAGGAAATGCGAGATTGCCGCAAACGAAGATGGCCGAAACCAGAAAATCAAAATTATATAGAGGATGTGAAGAGAGAACACCACTGCAACACCTCTCTCTCTCTCTCTCTCTCTCTCTCTCTCTCTCTCTCTCTCTCTCTCTCGCTCGCTCTCTATCTATCTATCTATCTATCTATCTATCTATCTATCTATCTCTATCTCTCTGAGTTCCCACGATGCAGGACGTCTGTCGCCTGATACCTACCACCAATCCAAAGTTGTCATCCCGCTTAGCCCGGGCATGCAAGCCAGGTTCGCTCGTGTGCCATAGTCCTTCGCTGCCACACCTCAACCCCGCATACCTAGCACGGATGGCAGCACCAGCTCGTCGGATCGCCCAACTCCCTACTCACCGTCCTGTCTCCGCTCGTTAGCAGATCCTCTCGACCACGCTAACTTCCAAATGTAGATTAGAGAGAGAATTAGTCGGGCTTGCTAAATTTATAGCATTTTGTATTTGCGCGAGATAATTCTGGATTATGCTGAAGCAGGAGGTAGAGAGGAGGGAGTGCCTACGCGTGCATGACGGGGCCGCGCCGTGGGGGACGTAGCTTCTCTTCACACATCGACCCAGTCAGGCACCTGCTTGGCCAATGAGATAGACAGTAAAGAAGCACAAAGTTTTGCGAGGAAAAAAAAAAAAAAGATCAAGAAGGGAGAGGTTACAGTTACACATGCGCTTGCCGAGAGGGAGTAAGAAGAGATTACAATTGCGATTAAAGTTTAGTGCGGCAGGAGCAGAGCACAGGACATGGCGCAACAAGGTGGGCGCAAGTAAGGAGCACCGCGCTGTTATAGCAGTAAAGGTCTGTGATAATTTACGATGCCCCCAATTCCTAAATCAATTAAGGTCCGGTTTCCGTAATCCTTCGTATTTCAAAATTTGAAAGATAAGATTTCTCCCGCACGATGATCGCGTCAAAGTTCCCCTCCCCACTTTTCGTAGAACACGAAAGAAGCTATGGCAATAATTGGTTTCACACTCGCTAAGGCACAATCAACTACCAACCGACGTGGGACCAAACAATTTTCAAAAAGACGGGGCATTCATGCAATTGAGCGGGCCCCTCCCGATCAACCCCCGAAATACCGTCGTGCAAAAAGTCGCGTGTTTACAGAAAGCAGTTCCTCACATATGTGACGCCTAGGGTATTCCAATCTTATGCAAGCTCTTGCTTGCATATTCCATGTCCTGCACACAAAGAAGAAGGAAACAAGAGACGGAGGAGTAAAGGAAAGAAGAAAAAGGAAAGAAGTGAGAAGATGTCCATAGCTAAGATCGTTGTCAATGCCCAATCGTTGTGCCGCCTTTATTGCTGCACTTGTGATGATCATTGCCCCTCCGGTGGCACAGGTAATCTCAATACAGGTGGCGGGGGGTGACGGGTGAGATTGCAGAAGCGGCGGGATGAAAAAAGCCAATGGCCGCACCCTGGTAGGGATAGCCGTGTACCGTACTAGTCAATGGACACGTGGAAAACACCGATTGCGATGCGGAAGGGAGGCGAGATAGTCGGGATAGAGGTTACACAGGGTGCACAAGAGATCGGTGCAGCATCGTTCGTATTGTGCACAGGCGGGGATCGTCCCTGTGATCAAGCAGTAGACTTCAATATTGTTGAAGTCTCGTTATTCTAGAGAGAGAATCAAGGGGACAGCGAGAGAATGACTAGGGACGTCGCCTGATCGTCCGCATCTTTGCGTATGCGAAGGGATGGGCGGGCGGAGGGAGTGGGTGAGGGGCTTCGGGCTCTTCTCCGGCTCGGTTCTGCCCATGAGGTTCTGCCATTGTGTTCTTCTTCCTCCTTTGGTGACTCTGGATCTCGTGAAGGATCGTCTGTCGGTGCCTGCGATATTGGACGCTTTCCTTTTGCACGCTCCTTTGCTTTTCTTTCCGCTTCCTCGTCCCTTCTCTCATGTTCTTTCCCCTTCGAGGCCTCGCTCGTTTCTGCACTTCGCCCTCCTTTGCTTTGCGACACGTTCACCTCCCAGAAGAATGGATCGACGAAGTCGTCCAGATCCATGTACAGGAGCGACGACGAATAGTATTGGATCGGGTCGTAGTTGTTGGAAAGGCGCGTCCACAACAATTGCCACATCAACGTCCTCTCCAACATACCCGTCTCTGGGTTCTTGTCACTGTGGTACAAGATGTCAAGGGGCAGGTCGTCGAGGAGTTGCACGAGAGGCACTAGGAATTCCTTTGTGATTGGTCCGAAGTGATCAGCGCTCACCTCCACGTCCGATTTCCACGCCTGTACGCTCAACCATTCAATATCCTTGTCTAGATCGTCAGGGTTGGCTGGCTCGGACCACGTGACTTCAACGTTAAGCAGGCAAAAACTGAGTGATACGAAGTCCTCCAACGAGATTGCCCACCTCTCCTCCTCTAATTTCGGCACCGGGACCGCTGCGAGCTTGAACGACAGAGGCAGCCGCGTATAAGACTGCCACAAGGTCGGGAATTCTAACCGCGACATGAACGTGGATAGCCGGTGCTGGTTCATCGAGCCTACTCGAAGGGGACCAGCTCAGGCAGGATCACCTCTAGATCCGTCAGGCGCCGCCGGATCACGTGGGTGTCGATGTTGTCCGTACTCATAATTTGCTCTCCCCCCCGTGCAAGTCGGTGCCTCCACATGGTCACCAATTCTTCTGCCCAGCTCTGCAATCGAGGAATACATCTCGCATGGGTGCCTTCGTACAACGTCGAAAAAAAACCGTTGAAAGAGATTAGCACGGAAACGTGGCTAACCCCTGGAGGAGAATGTCATATAAACGCTGATCCCTCAACCAAGACCCTACCCGACGTCCTGAGATGGACGATCTTGAACTCAGCCGCCGCGTATATACTCGCCGTGCTGAAGAACTGCGCGAATCGAAGCAGGTCCGAACTGAGTTGAGGATGATGTACCTGTCGTACAGAAGAGAGGAAGCCTCGATAATCTGCTCCATTGCCAAAATCATGGTGATGGCGGAGACAAAGAGGATAAGTCGAGAAGAGAGGGGGAAGAGGGGGATTCTGGTTCCTCGCTTTCCCACTCAAAGGTCATGAAGGAGCTATGAGGCGATGGAGGGGAGGAGGCAGAAGGAGGATGGAGATAGGACACATGGCGCATGATGGGACGAGCTGATCGGCTGCCCGAGACTTCCGGAGCAAGGCGCACCATGTTCACCCTGTTCGATCCGAGCTCCACGACGTGGAATTGGCCAAAGAATCGTGGCGCTAGCATATGCCCTGACGAGCACATTTCCTTACCTGCACGATGTCCTGGGGCCGAGGCCCAGCGTTCCCATTCCGGGCCTCATAGCTTCGGACCTATCGGCCTTGGGGCCTGGGCCATTTCGGTCATTCACTGTCTTTTCCGGACTAGTCGAGGAAGGGTCCATTCCATCAGTTCCAAGTGGCGCTTGACCTTTTCTTTGGCCGTCACCCTTGTAGATCGTCGACCCAGCGTCGTCTCGTCATTCAGGCTCAGCAAAGCTACGCAAGCCAGGCTATTGGTCCGTAGTTGGAACGGGTACAGACCCGTAGATTCGAAAGGCGTACCACGATGGATGGCCAGGATGTGGTCCATGATGTCGGGCTAAGGTCTTGTGTCCTTAGCCGCGATATTCCGCCATAGGGCTGGCTTAATCACGCGGTTCACGTTTTCTACTAATCTGTTCTATTGTGACATATGGGAAGCAGTGTTCCGAATGGAGACGACATGTACGACCAGGCTCCTCAAAGCTTCCTCTCGAAATTCTGCTCCGTTGTCCGTCAAGATTTCCTCGGTGTCCTGGTGCATCCTGAGGAAAGGTTAACGTGCTGTACGATTTCCGCCGTCTGTCTCGTTTTGCACGGGTTGGCCTCAATTCATTTGGAAAATGATCTACAAATGCTAGTAGGACTGAATACTCATAGCTATTAGGACCTGGGGGAACCACGATATCCGTCGTATCCACGCTAACCCTCTGGAATGGTCGTTTGACTATGGCTGGAACAATGGACCTAAGCGGCTGAATCGGCACCTTGTCGGCCAAACAGACCGGACAGTTTTTTAACTATAAGTTTGACGTTGTCCCTAATGTTGGACCAGTACCATTAATTTTTGTCGATAGCGGCCTTCGTAATTCGGATAACGAAGTGGGCGGTTGTCTCTTTGTGGGCTGTTTTTAACTAGTCATATCGCATGAAGGGTTGGGGGACGACCATCTAGAGGCCACTGCCATCTGTCTTCCGCTTTTCTAACCTCCCCTCGTTCCATCGATAGTCCTTTGCCCTTTCATTGGACCTCCTACGATCCTCCTTCGAGTATTCTTGGAGGGGGGTTCCCTACAACCGTCGGCAACAGCCCACGCCCAAGTGCCAACTTCGTCCCTAGCATATGCCATCCAACCTCCGACAAGTACACTGTTCCTGTCAACTTTAGGTCAATATACAGGTCGTCCCCTGACCCCCTATCGAACCTCATACCATTCCACAAACATTCTACCATCATGAACTCCTGGTCCCTTCCCAAGGTCACAACTCTCCATTCAGTATCAATCCCTCGGACCATGCAGCTTGCCGGGAGTGATACCTCCCATCCGCCTCCACTTTTCGCGGGCGGCTGGGGGTGCGTGGGCCGTCGCGACATCCGGGCGCGTCTCATTGCCATTGTTGATTAGCGGTCCCCTGCACAGTTTAAACAGCAAGCGAGTTTTGCTTATTCCATTCATCCCTCGATCCTACTCGAGCAACTCTCCGGTCCTCAAGCCGATATCCTTTTCCCTTTTTACCCCATCTCTTTCCTTGTTTCTTTTATCAATCCGCCTTTACCCCCGTTGGCTCATACAAACGGTACAACTCATCTACGTAAGTCATTCCCCGACTTATCTCTCGTCGAACAACGCCCCATAGAACCCCGTCGCTAACGACCGGAGCCCTTGGCCTGGTGGTAAATACGGCGCGCAGGATTCACAATACTTCATACCTCTGCTCACCGCTGAACGGCCCCATTTCTATGAAGGTCCGATAATACTCCCGGTGGACCATCGCATCGTCGAGTGTCAGGCTGTCGAGGTTGGCTACCGCCCATCTCACAAGCTTCGCGTGATTAAATTAGTCGTCCTAGTCGATCGACGCAGAGCCGCGCTCGAGAGATCAGCCCCCGGAACGTCGGCTCGGCTGCGGGTCCGATTAAGGCGTTGAACCACGAGTACCTCGTATGCTATAGTGAACAAAATCGCAATCGGTTGGGTCAACTCTGCGATTTCACTCGAGCATTCTACGTGGTCCGGTAGCTCGGCGGGGATACGCATGTCCACGGGTGGTGACAACCTCTTGAGCAGAGGTACGTTATTTCTTGCACGACGTTTATCATGTCGTAGGGGTTCGTGAGAGGTACAACTAGCGCACTCGGTTGAAGAGGCAAAGTTCCCTTCCGAAAAAGTCCTGCAAAATTTTGTGTAACACGACCGGGAAGGTCCCTCGACGGGACCAATGCGCTCAACAACGTGCTTCATTTCGAGACGTTACTAACTTTTCCTCAAATAGAATACATACTTTGTATTCAAATAGAAAGCATGAGTTGTGTTTAAAATATTCAAATATAACGCATGCCCAATAAAACATCCAAGTTAAATTCAAATACAAATCAGGTTTGAATTCGAATACAACACATGCATGATATTCGAATATAATATCGAATATTATACGTTGTAAGTTCGAATAGAAGGCATGTGCTATATTCGATCATCATTCGAATAGTACACATGTCTAATATTTACTCAAAATAAAATTAAAAAAAATAATATTTACCTGGAAAAACCCTGAATTGGCTAATTCTTTGCCTTAAGACACTAGAACCTCCGTTAGTATTGTGAAAATAGGAAAAACTGAGAGTTTTCTCTAACTCCTAGAAAGTCGGGGGTGGGGCCCGATAACGACCGCCCTTGATAAACGTCACCAACGACCGTCGTTTCATTTCCGCCTTGTAAGAGATCGGAGGTTTAGTCGAGGCCTCCTTATTTTCCCAACCGTTAAAGGTACTAGTGGTTTAAGATTATGAAAAATAATATTTAACCTTTAAGGCTTTAAGCCTTTAACTACTTTTAAAAATTGTTAAGAAATTTCTAGAAGATCTAAATGTGAGATATTATTTTTCCAAAAATATCATAAAATCATAAGGTATAATACGCTACCACCACTTGCCCGGTCGGACAAAAAACAAATAAAAGAATAAAAAATAAAAAATATTTTTCAATTTTTTTTTTTTTTAGTTTGATAAGGAATTTTGATATGACCCTGAGGCAAAAGTTGTTCAATTTAATTTTCTCCAAAACATAGTTGTTATTTTTTTATTTTTTTGATATGTATTTTTTTTTTTTTATGGAACCTTCCTTGGTCTTTGCAGGGTCGAGTTGCCCAGGAAAATAGGGTGATCCTAGCGGCCCGGTTGGTAGCTTAGAAGGTATACATATTTGGCTTTTGATTAATTAAAAAATAGGTTACTTCAGTACATAAAAAAAACGAGTTATAATTGCATTACGGGGCAATATACAATTTACAATTGCACTTCAGACAATCTACCTTGCCAGAAAGATGGGTTGCATACATTGTCCGAACTGCAATTCCAAACGTTATCTTGACCCATAGTGCAATTCGAACTCATTTTTATGACTCCCACGTAGTTTCCTTTCAAAAAAATATTTCAAAATTCTGAAATAAAATGAGGTCTAATAATTTTGAAAAACAATTAAAATTTTTGAATGAAAATATTTTGATTGCTATTTTATAAATATTTTTAAAAATATGTATTTTTTTAAATTCGCAAGGGTCACCAACCAGTACATACGGAGGTCCCCGGGCCGACCTCCGTCTGTACGGGCGTTCGGGGTCCCGTTTGGGGTCCGAACCCGACGACGTTTGGCCCCCGCCCAAACTTATTTCGGGGCCTAAACATAAGTTTTTTTTTGTGATTTTTTTTTTCGTGAGTTCTCTATGATGTCAGGTACATGCCTATAAATGTTGAAGTCATTTTGTCAAGCTAAACAAAAATTAAAAATCGCCAAAGATGGCGGTGTCAAAACGTGTTCGCCCATTCATTTTTTTGGTTTTTTTTTCACTTTTCACCTAGGCTATCAGTCGGGCCGCCCGGGCCCCGGGTTACCAGCCCGTGCAAGGACAAGGGAAGGTCCCAGCAAAAAAAAAAAAAACTCCAGAAAATCTGAAAAAATACTATGTTTATGTAGAAAAATAAACTAAACAACTTTTGCCTCAGGCTCACATTCAAATTCTTTACCAAATTTAAAATATAAAATAAAATTTTAAAATATTTTATTTTTTGTGATTTTTTTGGCCTGGGCGGGCAAGTGACTTGGGGCCACTCTGGTAGCCTAGCTTTTCACTTTTTTTTTTCACTTTATTGCTATGTTACCAGTTGTCCGATGGCAGGACGTCCTGGGCAGATAGTCAGGGGGGTGCCGGACGTCCGGGCCCGGACAACTCTATTTTTAGCAATTAAAAGCAAAAATAAAAAATAAAAAAATTGGGGGGGTCTTTATTTTTTTTTTTTTTTTTTAATTTAACACCGAATTTCGATATCATCCCAAGGCAAAGTTGTTCAGTTTAGTTTTCTGCATAACATAGTTGTTTTTTAGAATTTTTTGAGAAACTTTTTTTTTTTTTTTTTTTTGTCGTTCGGGCTCGGACAGACTGCCCAGGGAGGATGTCCGACCAGTTGTCCGAGCGGACAACCCCGGACGGTCAGGGGGGTCCTGGACGTCCGATCAGGTAACCTAGCTTTATGGTGGGGTCTAAACAATTTTATTATTTTCTGAAAAACTTTTAATGCATTTTTTATAATGTGAAGGACATATATGTAAATTTTCAGGGCATTTGGCTCTGCCAAAACAAACTGAAAAATCGTCAAAGATGGCGGTGTAAATTTTTTTTATTTTATTTTTTTTATCATATTAGTTCTTTTTTTTGTATTTTATTTTTATTTCAAAGTTGGTAAGGAATTTGGATGTAGTGCTAAAACAAATGTTTTTTTTTTTTTTTTTTTTTTTTCACCGCATTCGGCTTGAACGGCCGAACGCATCCCCAAGGGGTCCCGTACGTTCGGGCGGTCGATTTCGTGCATTCGGCCCGTTCCGAACGCCGGTTACTTGTTTAAGTCTATAAAATTAAAAATATATATTATTTAAGTTGAAAATAAATATGTTTCATCTTTTAAAATTAAAATCAAATTATATTTAATCTAGGATACTAGCTGCCCCCCCTCGGTCACCTTGTTTTCCCGGATGGCCCGACCGTGCTAGGACCAAAGAAGGTCCCAGCACAAAAAAAAAAAAAAAAAAAATCCAAAAAATCTATAAAAAAAAATGTTATGCAGAAACATTAACTGTATAACTGTTGTCTCAGGCTCACATCAAAATTATTTAAAATATATATATATATATATACAAGGTGACCCGCGTTTGGGATGGGCCAAACGCCCGAACCCGAACGCCCGAACGTACGGAACCCCTTGGGGATGCATTCGACCGTTCGGGCCGCACGTGGACCAAAAAAATAAATAAATAAATCAAATAAAAATCTCAAAACAATCTGAACACAAAATATGTTATGCAGACAAAGAAAATAAACAACATTTGCCTAAGCATTACATCCAAATTCCATACCAAATTTGAAAAAAATAAAAATAAAAATAAAAAGAGAATATAAAAATGATAATAATAATAATAAAATTGAAAACATAATTAAAATTAATGAGTGAGAGAGAACGTTTTCAACACCTCCATCTTTGGCGATTTTTCATTTGTTTTTGGCAAATCCAAATGCCCTGAAAATTTACAGATGTGTACTTCACATAATACAAAACTCACTAAAAAAACTTCAAAATATAATAAAATTGCTTAGGCCCCTTAATAAAGTGAAAACAAAAAGTAAAAAGTGAAAAAAAAAAAAATTGTCACGTTTTGACACCACCATCTTTGGCTTTTTTTTTTTTTTTTGGCTTACAAGAATGACTTCAAAGTTTATAAGCATGTACCTCACATCATAGAGAACTCACAAAGACAAATTCAGAAAAATAAACCTAATTTTAGGTCCTGAAACAATTTTTGGCGCCGAACGCCTTCGGGTTCAGACCCCGAACGAAACCCCGAATGCCCGTACGTACGGAGGCCGGCCCGGAGACCTCCGTAGGTACGGGCTGGCGACCCTGTATATATATATATAATTAATATATATATATATATTATATATATATCGTCAAATAGAACTGCCCGGTAAACCGTAGGCAGAGAGGGAGAAGAGGACAACAAACGAGGGGCTGTGACAAACTGTTTCGTCGGAGTTTCATATATATGTATATACATATATACTAGGGAGATATCCCGGGCGCCCATGTCCCGACGTCACGCCCACTTTGGCTATCGTGTGACCGACCTGGCATGGGCCCGCAAAAAAAAAAAAAAAAAAAAAAAAAAAAAAAAGTTGTATAAAATTGCAATACAAACAACTTTTGGCTGAGGGTCACATCGGAATTCCTCACGGAACTGAAGATAAAAAACAAAATAACCAAATCACACTAAGAAACCCCCCTTTTAAACCTCTTTAGCCCCTTTAAAATTTATTTATACTCCCTTTCCCCCCCCATGTTAGCCAACACTAAAAAAACGAAAAGAGTTCGGTTGGACTCCTCTTGGAAAGTGAGGAAAACCCCGACCACCTTTTTTTTTTTTTTTTTTTTGTCTCAAGCCAAGGTATCCTGGACGTCAGCCCCACCCAGGCGTCACACTTGGGTAACCGACCGCTCCAGATCGGCCAGTCATGAAAATCTTCCTGGTTAAAAAAAATAAAAATTTGCTTGGCCGTCCCAGGCCACTCTGGTAACCTAGTATTGAATTCTAAATATTCATTAAAAAATTGGAAAATATATATAAAAAATCCTAAACGAGTATGTTATTCCCTTATTGATTTGCTTTGCTTCTGCAGTGCCCCACTGCTGACCTACTAGGCCTTCAACAGGGTTTGTAACCTAGAGAAGTCGGTAAAGAGGTCAGTGTAGCGGTACCCCCCGCAGCCTGGCAGTGTGGCCGACCCAGTTTCAGGCCGTTGGCCTGATATTGGACCGATGTCGGGACCTGTGGGTCCCGAAACAATTTCCGACGCTTGAGAGATGGTATACGGCATAATTATGCATGACAAAAAAAACTGGAGGCAAAAGAAATAGGAAGGATGGAGGGTCAAGGCATGAGTGCCGGCATCTAGGGGCCTAGAGAATGTCATGGGCTACTGAAACCACTGAGCCAAGAATAGATTAGTAGAATAACAAGCAATAAAAGGCCACGAGAGAATAGTAAAGGCGGTCCTCCTTCCCAAAAGAAGAAGGACCGCCGTGAAAAATAATGCTCTAGGCTGCGGGCAGCAGAAAAAAAGGAGTCAAGAAAGTCAAGAAAATAGTGTTGGGGCACCGACACATGAGAACGTAGCATAAGGCCGAGGAGGCCACCGAAGTGCGGCTTGAGAAGGGCCAAAGGGCCATGAGCCAATTAAAAGAGCGCGGCGGACCACAAGAGAAAACATGAATTATAAGAAAAAAACCTTGATGGTAACGAGGCACTAGAAAAGAAGGGCCCTTGCATGAAGGACACCCGCGACGACTGATGGAATCCTCAAGAATAAAGGTCCCACGGTCGTAACGGCTAACACGCTTGGGACGTGGAAAGAGACAAGGAAATGGGGCACCACTGGGTAGGAAATGCCAAGAGTGACCGGAACACCATGAGGAAAGGTGTCGGGGACCATATGAGACTAAGTAAAAATAATAGTATTTTGGGACAAGTGCCGGCGGGACCCCCGGCGGGACAAGTGTCAGCGGGACCACCAGCGGACAAGTGTTGGGGAGTATCGCGGGACAAGTGGCGGGGATTTGTGATGTCCCAAGGGATGGTTGTGGAGGACCATGAAAAAAATATGCTCAAAGCAAGGTGCGCCACCAAGATCAAGATCTTGACGGCCAATAATATTAGCTCCACTAATGCAAGCAATAGTGGAAGCAAATGAGAGGATCAAAAAGAGAGAAGAGAGAAAAATAAATCGAGGAGAGAGGCATGGCAGCAATCGGAGATATCTCGGATCAACCACCTTGAAGAAAATGAAGCCTAGAGAGACTCCATGTGAAAAATAGGCTCCCGGGAGAAAATTGGAGTAAAAGGGGCCACAATTTGGAAAAGAAAGAGGCAAAAGGAGGCTCCCATGAGCATGGGGGAACCAAAGTTGCAGTATGAGAAATAACGGACTGCACCTTAGGCATAGAAAGGGTCAAAACCAAGAGGAAGGGCATAGAAAAGGCCTCAACAGCTAGTTGACACTTGGCATGCTAAAAAAAAAAAAAAAAAAAAGTGGGAGAAAAAGACAAGAGGAGTGAGAGGGGGTGAGTGAGTTGACCGTCAGTAGGGACTGGCACAAGTAGAGACTGACAAATCCCTACGGTAAAAAGTGATCACTTGGGGAGATACATATGTGACCAGATACATCCTGGGATATGGCGGTTGCAAAGTATCTTGATTTTCTCCTGATTTTGCAGAAAATATAAACAAAAATCAAGCCCTCATGCAACCGAGATACAACGGACTGCATGAGGGAAGGGAAACATATGTTTTAGTTGCATCCGGAGCCAACATTGAGTCCGGATGCACTTGGAAGTTGGCTGTTTGATTTTGCTTCGGTTTGGGGCAAGTTGTGGGGCAATAGGGCTAGGAAAATGACCACTATAGCAGTCCGAGAAATGACGGACTGCATGGGGGTGCCAAGGCCAAGAAAAAAAAGGTCTTGACACACCCCAAGACACAAGAAAAAGTGTCTTAGGCTTGGGCAAAGGGAGACGGTCTACATTGTGTAGAGTACACGTACGAGGTCTTTCCGTAGGAAACGTACAGGTAATATTTGTACGGGATCTATACGAGAACTTGTACATCTTGTACGCCCCCGTACGGAAAAAAAAAAAGTCATCAAAAAAAAATGAAAACAAACTATGTGATCCAACAACACAAAACAAACAACATTTGGCTTAACAATATCTCCAGATTCTTATTAGAATTTAAGGGGAAAAAAAAAAACAATATCGGATAAAAATAAAATTAAAAAAACTGTACGGGGTCCCAGCGTACGAGTAACATACGACTACAGGAGTACGAATCCGTACTCGTACGAGGCTGCGTACAAGTCGCAACGCAGAAGACGAGAAATGGTGGTCGTGAGATGGTGGATCCCACGGCTCATAATATTCACGGCGCTTGAGGCCATAAGAGAGAGAGATTGGGATTGCAGGGGACACGAAAGCCTCAAATAAAAATGAGACGTCACCGGGAACAACGTAGGGACTATATGGGCCCAAATAAAAATAGTTGAAAATTGGGACATGCGCCGGCGAGACCACCACCGAGACTTGAAAATGGAACTAGCATGGGAGAATGGCGGGGACTTGAGTTGTCCCAAGAGAACCATGAGCTCGCAAAGGGGATGAACGTGCAAAGCAAGTGGCGCCGTTAAGATCAAGATCTTGACGGTGAAAAATATTAGCCACTGTTGGTGCAAAAACTAAATGACCCAAGGGAGAGGGTGCTAAGAGGCAAAGAGGAGAGGAAAAGGGTGAGGGAAGGACTGCCCAACGGTCTGAGATATCTCGGACTAGCACGGCATAGGAAGATAGAGCCCCAATGGGCTCTTGCAGAAAATAAGCTGCGAACGAAAAATCAGAGCAAAGGGGGGCTCAAAATTGAAAAAACAGAGGTAAAATGTAGCCCTCATGGGTATGGGGGCTTCAATATTGTGATCCGAGATATAACGGCCAACTGTTGGGTGAGAATATGGCCATGAATGAGGATCTAAGGCCTTGAAAGAGAGCTCACAGCTGCTTGACACTTGTCACAACAGAAATAAAAAAAAATGAGAGAAATGTGAGAGAAAACGGAGAGAGAATGAGACAAAACGGGAAAAAAGGGTGGAGGAGAATGTGTCGGTGAGTTGGGACTGATACAGTAGGGATTGGCAGGTCCCTACTGTGACCTCATCCTTCCAGATTTGGTGGAGGGCAATCCGGATTGCAGAGATAAGGCCCTTGGGGCATTATCTCAGCAATATCTAAATTAAAGATGCAAAAAATGAGAGAAAAAGCAAAAAGGAGTCGACCGTTTTTTTTGTGGACCATAGATCTGAGATCAGATCTTATGGAGGAGAGCATATGGCCGATTTTTGTGGGGCCAGCTCAAACGGTCAACTCCAGAATGAGTTGGCAACTCAAAATGGAAAGAAACAAAAGAGGGAAAAAAATAAAACTGTGCATTTGGCCCAAAAAATAGGGTCAGATGCACAAAAAATTAAAAAAGTGAGCCTAGGGGCTTAAAATTGAAGCAAGGACCACTTGGGGGCAGCTCGGAATATTGCCGGCCTTGGATCTCACAGCCAGATCCAAGGCTGAGATGGCACCGAGACATGGGAAGATATCTCGGTTTACCCAAAATGAGGTAGAATTAGAAAAGATCGAGAAAAAGGCTCACAAGGCCTTTTTTTTAAAAGTGAGGCTGCCCCTTGGGCATTTGGACTTAAGGGGGCAGCACTTGAAAAAGGAAAAGAGGCTTGAGGAGGCCCAAGGGGCGGTCCGAGTTGGTACCAACCACTCGGACTGCATGTACTTGGCCAAAATGAGGCCCAGGTGCCCCCGGAGAGATCTAGTGGTGAAAACTAGCCATGGGGGTACCTCGGTTCACTTTGAGGCACATAGGGAGGTCCATGGGCTGACCGGTGTGCTGGTTTCAGCCTACATAAGCTGAGGGAACATCCCGCCACACTCACATTTACATGAAGAGTGCGCATGCTGCCCAAGTGAGCTCATGAGAGCACTCGGCTCACTTCGAGTGAGAGGAGGGGAACCGCTGCCAGTTTGGAGGCTTGGAGGAGACTGTAGGCTAGTAGGAGTGACCATTGGAGCTAGGGAGAGTAGTGCTGGCCCAAGGAGGTGGTCCCCCATGACCCCCAGGCTGTGGGAGAGAGAGGCAAGCTTGGAGGAACCCATTTAGCCCTCCTAGGAGGAAGGACTCCATAGCCTTGGAGATGGGGACCTGTCATAGCTTGAAGGAGACTGAGAAAGGAGGGAGATGAGGGCTTGAGGAAGGAGAGAGTCATAGCTAGGTAGTCCCTGTGCAAGGGAGGGAGGAGCATCACTAATATTGGCACCTCAACACCAAGAGTATAGGAGAGGTGAGTAGGAACAAAGAGGATGTGCTCCTTTTCCTCTTCTTCTTCTTCTTCTTTTTCTTCTTCTTTTTCTTCTTTCTTCTTCTTCCTTTTCTTCTTCTTCTTCTTCCTCATCTTCTTCTTCTTCTTTTCCTCCTCCCCTTCTTCTTTTTCTTTTTCTTCTTCTTCTTTTCCTCTTCTTCTTCTTTTTCTTTTCTTCTTCCTCTTCTTATTCTTATTCTTATTCTTCTTCTTCTTCTTCTTCTTCTTCTTCTTCCTCTTTCTCTTTCTTCTTCTTCCTCCTCCTTCTTCTTCTTCTTCTCCTTCTTCTTCTTCTTCTTCTCCTTCTTCTCCTTCTTTTTCCTTTTTTTTTTTTTTTTTCTATTTCTTCTTCATCTCCTCCTCTCTCCTCTCTCCTCACTTCCTTCCTTCCTCCATGACTAAATTGTTCCAAAGACAAGGAAAGATAGGAAGTAACTTCTCCATGAGTAGTATCCCTATAGTAATCATTTATTTCACTCCCTGATAAATCGCCACTTGGTGCCATACGATTTCAAGCTTGGGAGTTAGTTTTACTCACTCTCACCTCACAACCTCTCTCTCTCTCTCCACTTGGGGGTAGATCGTTACTTTGGTTTTTAGTCATGCTAGTGCTTTAGTGACCCTTTCCATTTGCATTGTCTAGTTTTATAACATACTAATGGTCCATTTCAATCTTATTGTTGTCATGTGTTTAAGCAAGTCTCACTCACATGCACGACTCATCTCACACATGATAATGTTCTCTTTCAGCCTTGGTGCTTGCGTAAAGTGTCATGCATATGTTTGCGCCATCGAGCACATCGGCCCCCGCTTTTTTTTTTGAAAGAGGCGGGAGCCTCCCCGACCATGTCACGCAGAAATTCACCAAAAACAATATCAAGAGACAACTCGGGAACGATGCGAAATAATCCCGCGAACCGCCGATACGGCCGCGTGGTTGCGTCGTTCCTTCGCCGCTCTAGCCGGGTACGCCAGCTATACATCCCGCGGTCCCCTACGACAGGATAGGTTCCCGCGGAGCATAAACTTGCTTCCCTAAGGAGCTGTCACCACCCTTAGGGGCGTATCCCTACCAAGCTACCGACCCATGTGCGAAAGTTTTTACATGCAGTTGCAAAGGTGGGTCAGCCGAGGGCGTTTGCTTGTTCGTTGTAGTATAGGTACGCGCGATTAAAACCCCTATTGAACTCAGACGTCGTCCGTTCCTTAGGGTGTTGATCTCCTAAGTACGAAGCGTACGCCGGTCGACTAGGACGGTCTCAACCAAGTGTGAAACCCCCAATATCCTAGTCCCTTTGATCACCAGTTAAAAAAAGAACAACATAACAACCACACATAGTTACAAAAAAAAAAAGAATCGACCGTAGTCGACATGAACATATATCCAATCTGAAATGATAATCGAACGAATCTAAATCATCATTAGATACGTCCAATAACACACTATCAAAATAAAATCCGACCACCCCGGGTCAAATTCCACAAAAATCATACAGCCGCCAACGAGGAGTTAGCTTTCAACAATAACTTCAATGTAGCCAACAAGGTAGTCGGTCTGTCTTAGTTTTTACTTGAAGAGATGTGTTGCCAAAGTTATTCATTCCATCCTACTGCCGACCTAAGATTGGACACGCACATACTTGTTTCCATACGTTTCTCAATTTCTTGGATGGCGGACTGTTTTGCGGATGATTCTTGATCAGGGGCATTGCTTGAGGTGTTGCATGCCTCTCGCTCTAGGAAGTGGTCTGGGGTACTCCTCCGCCTCGCCCGAGCACAAGACTCGGATCTCATAAGTCGTGCCGTCTGCACCGAATCGGCAAAGTGCCCTTCCGTAGAACGGTCCACTCTGGGTCGATAAACAGGGTCGGCTCCTAAAGCAACGAACCCCCGCCCCAGATGCTTCCTTGAGAGAGAGGATGTATCCACTGCAAGTAGCTTTCAATTATTCTTATCTCTCCTGAGTTCAGGGTAACTTAGACAAAAAGAATGCAGAGGAAATAAGGAATGAGAATCATTTGAACAGCTACAGGCAGATAAGGTCATTCGGGACAGAACGGGTAATCCTCAGGAAAAGACTAAGTCCATTTGACCTTATCTGCTTTATTTCAATCGAATTCATTTTACGATGTGCAAAAAATTGACATTTTTCAAAACAACCAACCCTTCTTGGCATACAGGCAGGTGAGAAGTCAAGAGAAGACACTCCTTTTCCATTTTCTCAAATAGGCATAATCAATCTTCTTTGCAAGCATCCTTCTACCTACCTGTACAACGCACAGACGACACAATCAAAAAAAGACAAGCAAAGTCTCACTACTCACGTCGAGAGCAGGTTAACCGAGCACCCATTTTTCAGACCCATTTATAAGAAAACCAGACAGTCATTTTAACAACACTTCACACCAATCTATAGAGTGCACTTCTTACGACCCCATCACAGAAAAAAACCCTAAAATGCCCCGTTAACCTCTTGTGGAGAGCAGCGTCAGACCCTCCTTTTCACTCATGCATGACGCCCGTAATCCTACTCTACCTTTTCTCCTAAACATTCAAAGCAAAAGGGTCAAGCAGTGTGTGGGTGCATACAGGGGTGAAGGGAGTCTGAGTCGTCCATTGACTGACCACTGACCTTGAGTGAAGTTGAACAACACACTCAAGAAGACCGTATAGAATTACGCCCCTTTTAAAGTGAAGGTTGTCGCCGCCAGTCGTCAACATAGCGATCTACACTACTCTTTAAAACAATCGTTTGTCGTGAGACTCGTCTAATATAATTACTTCCCCACAGTCTGACAACGCCTTCACCTTTAGCGCCACTGTGTTACCGCAGCACTTCCGTACCATCGCCGTAAAACCCGCGTCGCCGCGACAAAATTTCGGCAGGACTTCCGTACCACCGCCGTAAAACCCGCGTCGCAGCTGCAGAATTTCGGCAGCACTTCCGTACTATCGCCGTAAAACCTGCGTCGCCGCCGCAAAAGTTCGGCAGCACTTCCGTATTACCGCCGTAAAACCTTCGTCGCCGCCACAAAAGTTCGGCAACACTTCCGTACCACTGCCGTAAGACCTGAGGTGCTGCCGCAAAAGTTCGGCAGCACTTCCGTACCACTGTCGTAGAACCTGCGGCGCCGCCGCCCTGCCACTGTAAAATTTTGGCAGCAATTCCCCACCGTAGTGGAAAAATGGCAGGCCAAAATTAGTAAAATTTTGGCCCCAGACCCAAATTCCACTTTGCCGCACTGCCGTAGCCCTGCAGCGTCCCTGGGTCCGTCCCGTGGGACCAGCACCAGCCAGAGGGGAGGGGAGCAGAGTGCTCCCTGCCTTGGCTATGGCTTCCCTCCTCCTTGTCCGGCGCTGCTTTGCAGTCCTCCAGCTCCTCTCCAGCACTCCAACAATGAGGCAAGTGTGTTGTCACACACTGGCAGCTGGAGGCAAGTGTGAGGCAGCTGGGGGACAGCTGCCTCTTTTGCAGTGGTTGAGGAGGGCAGCAACAGCCTCAGCTGCCCCCAGGCAAAATTCGTCACTTGCCTGGGGCCGTTGATCTGAGCCAGATCAACGGACTGAGGCTGTCTCACCTCAGCCACACATTTAGGGTGGCAGTTGTACTCAACTGCCCCCCTCTTTTTCTCCCTCCTGCACTCAGCCCCACACTGAGTGCAGGTTCAACGGGAAAATGGTTGTATATATATTTTTTAATTTACCTTTCACAAAGCATGTCCTGACATACATAACAAAAACAAAAATAACAGGTAATACCTCTCATAGTTATGTTCAGATACCCAAGGGAGTAATGCAGTTAGGGGAAGGGATCACACCCGTCAGACGAGATTATACCTGAAGTTCCCTGCCTCCAGAACCCCGCCTGGGCTCCGGCAGAGCTCCCGCAATCGGTGGGTGGACCTCCCACAAGGTCTTGCTGCGGACCTACGGGTTGCAATCCCCCTTGCCGCCTTCCTCTCGTAACCTCAGACTAGACTTACAGTAAGAAGGGTAGACCGAGATAGGTTTAGACTCTCAGATACAAGGGTGGGACAACTCAAGTCACAATGAGAGGGCCTTGAACGTGCCTGAAAGTTCCCCTCACCACCTCTTCATCTCCCCAGCCTCTGGCCTGAATCACATTTAGGCCAGTTTGGCCTGAATGTGATCATAGCCGCGGCCACATTCGTGGCCGTGGCTTTTTTTTTTTTTCCCTTTCTCCCTTCTACCTCTGCCCTCCCCTGAAAAAGGGAAGGACAGTTGTCAGGTTGGAAGAGGTAGGTCATCCCCCTCCCATCCTCCCGTTTCTCCAACCTCGTTCCTCTCTCTCTAACTCCCTCAACTCCTCCCTCACGCGCGGCGATACCGGTCGTGGGATCAAAGATCCCAGGGTTGAAAATATACAACCCTGAAACAGGGTGGGAGCCTGGTGTGCTCCCACACAACCCATATGGCTGTTCTCCAACAGTGAGGCACAAATGCCTCGTTTGTTTTTTTCCCTTTTTTTTTTTTTTTTTTTTTTTACTCTTTCTTGTTTTCCTCCTGCTCTCCCCACGCCAACGGCCACACGACGTGGGAGTACTGGAAACAAAAACAAAAAGAAAAGAAGAAAAACAGCAAAAAAAACAAACAACTTACCTTGCCAGTGCATATTTTCATGTTCCAACGATAGATTCGTTCGATTTTACTCATCCTCTAAAAACAGTCTGGCGCAGTCCTCCTTCCCCCCCTCTTTTTCCCTTTTTCGTGCGCCTGTACCCAGGCGCCATAAGCGCCGGGTTCAGGCGCTCCCATGCCCTGCTGCCCGTTTTAAAAATGAACGGGCGCTCCGCTAGATTCTAAAAGAATAAAAAAAGAAAATCTAGAAAGAAAAAAAATAAACAAAAAAAAACAAAAAAAAAACAAAAACTAACTTACCTAAAATCGGCTGCCCGTTTTCAACGGGCGCCTGTTTCTTCCTCTGGGACACTCCCTTTTCTTTTGGTAGCGCCATCTGGCGCTGTAGATAGTTTATATATATATTTTATTATTATTTTTTTTAAGAAATGTCGTTGGCATAAGCCAATGGCCATTGCAGCCTACGCCAGTCTTGCTGGCATTCCCCCTTCCCCTTCCTGCCGATGTACAGGCCGGAGTTCAATTCCCTAAGGAATCGGAAAAAAAAATTCGACCATATCTCGATTTATGCGTGTCATCCTTGCGCAGGACCTGCTGCAGCCGCGCGGCCGTTCTCGGCCGTGAGATCTGATGATCTCACAGCCGAAAATGGCCGCGCTTCATGCTTGTGCAGCGGACAGCTCCAAAAGGAGTTTTGGCCAGTAGGCCAGCATATCAGGTTCGATCTCGGTATCTGTCGGGTAAGAGTCATGTGCGGTAACCTACTGGGCTAGCTCCTATCACGACAGTGATAGGAGCAACTCTTCTATATGAAGAGCTCGCTCAGCCAGTTTTCCCTCATGTTGTGGCCTTGCAGGGCCATCCTACCCGCGGTCGTGCAGGCCTCGACTGCTTGTGGCTCTACATGCTTGGTTGGCCGCGTGGTGTCGGCATCGGCCTATCAACCCCCTGGCTCGGTGTCAACCCCCGCGGCCCGGGAAATAAGACCCTTCTTCCTATTCCCCCTGCGCCGCGACTCTATACCCGACACACCTCTTTTTTTAGCCTACTTAGGCCCTGAATCGTGCGGCTGTTATCGGGAACCGCAGACGACAAATCGTACCGCTGACTCCCGTTGTTTCAATCGGATGTCAATAACGTCATACGTCAACGACGTCAGGTTTTAGGTCTCTCACTTATGAGGTTGGTCTGAATAAACTTTTGACAAATATCAGTCTCATCAAGTCCTTCAACTAAGCGAAAAAGTCGGACAGCGTCCGACGTTAAGAAACCCCGGCAAATACCCTTGTCAGGGTGTTTGTCCCGGCAATGCAAGTCTCACTCACACATATGACTCTTCTTCCAATTGGTGATGTGCCGATTCAATGCTGGTTGCTTCCATAGCCTCACATGTATGTTTGCTCTAGTCACACTTGTGCAGTTTATTCTTTTCTCACTTGGTGATATGCCGGTTCAATCCTAGTTGCTTTCATAGCCTCATGTGTATGTTTGCTCTACTCACATTTGTGCAGTTCACTCTTCTTCCACTTGGTGACGTGTCGGTTCAATCCTAGTTGCTTTCATAGCCTCACATGTATGTTTGCTCTACTCACACTTGTGTAGTTCACTTTTCTTCCACTTGGTGATGTGCTGGTTCGATCCTAATTGCTTCCATAGCCTCACACGTATGTTTGCTCTATTCACACTTGTGTAGTTCACTCTTCTTCCACTTGCTGATGTGCCGGTTCAATCCTAGTTGCTTCCATAGTCTCATATGTATGTTTTCTTTAGTCACACTTGTGCAGTTCATTTTTCTCTCACTTGGTGATGTGTCGGTTCAATCCTAGTTGCTTCATAGCCTCACATATATATTTGCTCTACTCACACTTGTATGGTTCACTCTTCTTTCACTTGGTGATGTGCCGGTTCAATCCCAGTTGCTTCCGTAGCCTCACATGTATGTTTGCTCTAGTCACACTTGTGCAGTTCACTCTTCTTGCACTAGGTGATGTGTCGGTTCAATCCTAGTTGCTTCCATAGCCTCACATGTATGTTTGATGTACTCACACATGTGCAGTTCACTCTTCTTCGACTTGGTGATGTGCCGGTTCAATCCAAGTTGCTTCCATAGCCTCACGTATGTTTGCTCTACTCACACTTGTACAACTCACTCTTCTTCCACTTGGTGATGTTCTGGTTCAATCCTAGTTGCTTCTTTGGCTCCATGTGTATGTGTAGTCTAATTACACTTGTGAAGTTCACTCTTCTCTCACTTGGTGATGTTCCGGTTTAATCCTAGTTGCTCCCTTGGCTTCATGTGTATGTGTAGTCTAGTCACACTTGTGCAGCTCGCTCTTCTCTCACTTGGTAATGTTCTGGTTCAATCCCTGTTGTTTCCTTGGCTCCATGTGAATGTGTAGTATAGACACACTTGTGCAGTTCACTCACCTCTCACTTGGTGATGTCCCGGTTCAATCCTAGTTATTTCCTGGGCTTCATGTGTATGTGTAGTCTAGTCACGCTCGTGCACTTCCCTCTTCTCTCACTTGGTGATGTTCCGGTTCAATCCTAGTTGCTTCCTTGACCTCATGTGTATGTGTAGCCTAGTCGCACTTGTGCAGATCGCTCGTCTTCCACTTAGTGATGTGCTGGTTCAATCATTGTTGCCTCCATAGCTTCGTATGGATGTAAGAGTCCGTCACACTTGTGCAGTTCACTCATCTTCCACTTGGGGATGATCCGGTTCAGTCCTTGTTGCTTCCGTAGCTTCGTATGCATGTTCTGATCTAGTTGCACTTGTGCAGTTCACTCATCTTCCGCTTAGTGATGTTCCAGTTCAAATCCTGATGGCTTCCGTAGCTATAGGTATGAGTTGTGCCAAAATTCATTGAATATGATGATGATTTCCCACTAAGCAATATCCCCGCCCATCCATGGATGCCCTCCCTTGCTGCATAGGTATGATAGGCACTGCATTTGCAGCGGTTCGCCTCCCCCGTGCTCTATTTGAATCCCGTTTTTGGCCCCCGTATTCTAATCGAACGAGGTAAGAAGGAGGTAGGTAGGGAGTTGTTGCTGCTGCTGCTACTGTTGCAGTTACTGCTGCTACTGTTGCAGCTGCTGCTGCTACTAGTAAGGAAGAGTCTACTGCTGTTCCTGTTGATACCTGGCCAAGCCAGGCTGCTGCTGTTGCTGAGAACCGTTAGCTGGTCCCCTGGAGCAAGGGCCAGCCCGAAAAAGGCTAAGGCGCCGGGGCGGCCCAGAGGCACCGGTAGCCAACTCCGCCAAAATAGGGGTATGGGGGCTGTGACTTCACAAACCCCATATCATAGGCATAGATAGATAGCCTGCAAAACCTGCAGGCCATCTGAGTCCATTTTCCTGCAAAAACGGAAAATGAATTTCCCCGAACTGTTCGCTTAGAGCCTCGGGCGATGCCCGAAAAAGGCAAGTAGGGGCACACTGCGACGGAATCCAACCAAACTTTATGGGGGTATTCCATAAAGTATAGACAGAGGGCCCACCGAGTTACGTGGGCATCCGACATCGTTTGGACCACCAAACACAGGACTGAATTTTTTGGCTCTCCCGCCCGTAGGAAAATCGACAAAAATCTGCAAAAAAAAACAAACTGTGTTTTTTGCAAAATCTGTGTTTTCTGGAAAAAAATCTGTGTTTCTGCAAAATCTGTGTAGTCTACAAAATCTGTGTTTTTTGTATCTGTGCAAGCCTGTTTTTTGTAGGACTGGGTTTTCTGATGATCCAGACTCCGAGGTAACTCTCGGAAAGGCGGGGCCCTCACTTGGGGAAATGGGAGGGGTGTCGGGCCACCTTCACACCATTCTTCTCCTCCATCTCCATCATCCATCCACCATGGCCAGCCACCTCATATCACCTCCCACCCCCATCTTCTCCATCCATCCACCATAGTCGTCCACCTCGCGTCATCTTCCTCCTCCATCTCCTCCATACATCCACCATAGCTGTCCAACTCGCTTCATCTTCCTCATTCATCTCCTCCACCCATTCACCATAGCCAACCACCTCACTCCATCTTCCTCCTCCATCTCCTTCACTCATCCACCATAGCCATTCACCTCACACCATCTCCCTCCTCCATCTCCTTCATCTATCCACCATAGCCAATCACCTCACATCATCTCCCTCCTCCATCACTTTCACCCATCTGCCATAGCCAACCACCTCCCACCATCTCCCTCCTCCATCTCCTTCATCCATTCGCCATAGCCAACCACCTCACATCATCTCCCTCCTCCATCACCNGCCATAGCCAACCACCTCCCACCATCTCCCTCCTCCATCTCCTTCATCCATTCGCCATAGCCAACCACCTCACATCATCTCCCTCCTCCATCACCTTCACCCATCCGCCATAGCCAACCACCTCCCACCATCTCCCTCCTCCATCTCCTTCGTCCATTCGCCATACCCAACCACCTCACACCATCTTCCTCCTCCATCACCTTCACCCATCCACCATAGTCAACCACCTCACACCATCTCCCTCCTCCATCTCCTTTGCCGATCCACCATAGCCAACCACCTCACACCATCTTCCTCCTCCACCTCCTTCGCCCATCCACCATAGCCAACCACGTCACACCATCTTTCTCCTCCATCACCTTCACCCATCCACCATAGCCAACCACCTCACACCATCTCCCTCCTCCATCTCCTTCGCCCATCCACCATAGCCTACCACCTCACACCATCTCCCTCCTCCATCTCCTTCGCCCATCCACCATAAGCAACCACCTCACACCATCTTCCTCCTCCATCTGCATCACCCATCCACCATAGCCAACCACTTCACTCCCTCCTCCTCCTCCGACTCCTTGACCGGTCCACGCCCCATTCAAAGGAATGTGGAGTGGTGACACATAGAAGGGAAGGCCTCAAGCGAGACGGTAGGTCAAGTAGGGATAAGACTTGATTAGGCGTAGGACGTCTCTCTCTCTCTCTCTCTCTCTCTCTCTCTCTCTCTCTCTCTCTCTCTCTCTCTCTCTCTCTCTCTTCTACCTCTTCCATAACCTAAGTCTAAATCCTTTCCCTTTCCTCTTGGCGTGCAACTAACCTCTCTCACTCACTTGTTACATTGTCAGGGGACGAACGGTGAAAGAAAACGGACCTCACTTGGTGGAGAAAGAGGGCAAGGGGAGGGCCGTCGGTCCCTTGTGTCACCAAGAAGGGAAAAGGAAGAACCTTTGAGAATCTGGGAAGGCTGTGAGAGCAAAGCTCTTAAGAGAGTGAGGGCGGACTAGTCCAAGAAGGACTTGAGAGGGTTTTTGTCTAAGGAACCAAAGGTTGGTTGACTCAACCAGAACCCCGACTGCATGACTAAAGGAAGAGGATGGATTGACTGGGCAGAAGAAAGGAAAGGGAAAGGAACCCATGGACAGAAAGGGAAAGTTAAGCATGCGGGAAGGGTTATGTGTTGACCCCAAATGGGGGATTGTATTGGTTTTTGCATTGCGTTTGATTGTGCAGGTGATAAGCTTTGGGATGTCTTGAGCTGGATCGGGGCCGGGATGTGCCGAGTCTGCCGACAAGGGAAAGAGAGAGGGATAGCCAAAGGCTAAGAGGGCTGACTGGCCCAAACCTTGTCTATGGATGAGACCCTCGTGCATGAAATCTCGGATAAGGATGGAAATGAGAAGGGAGTGAAGTCTTGAATGGTTGAATCGTGATGTAGCCCTTTGAATGCGGACGGGAACCCCCAAAAGACTAAGGGGCGGGCGCAAAAGTCATGGATGGAATGTACGAATTGCCAAATGCATAGGGGGAGGCTAAGGGGGAAGGCGGCGTTGCCGCGCCCCGATGAAGCCATAGGACTGCTGTGTTGGAAAAGGAGTGTGTGGCCTAAGGATGACGCTTATCCTACGCATAAATGGAATAAAATGCTCAATGAACTCCCTGGACTACTTGAATATTGGAGAGAGCAATTGACCGCGACCACAACAAAGTATCAAGAAAACAGCGCATGCGAAGGACCAGTGAGACTACCACCCTGCGCGAAGGCTGAGCTACATCCCCAATGTCAAAGCTCTATCGCTCGATGGCCCACCCCCATCCATCTCAAATCACTAGGTGGGGGTGACCATGTGACGAATGGCCCACGCCTTGAGCGTGAGCGTGGGCGGGTCGAGCCAAATGGGACCGCCAGCGGGGTCGACGCAGGCTCGAAAGTCTAACGGGGTTTAGCCCTATACCGGACCAGGTATTCCCGTACCTAGACCTAGGCCGATATATCACTTCGGCTTAGGCCTAGGTCGGGAGGTTGATTCATTTCATTCTTCGGGTTGTTCATTCATTCATTTAGTCCGATTGGACCTTCACTCAATTGTTGCTTTTAGTGTGTGTTCATCTCCTTCCTGTCTCTCTTACATCTTCGCATGTGTCTTCCTGCATGTGCGCTACAGTTAGCCTAAGGCCAGCTTGGGCCTAACCCAACCCATTTACGGAGGGGCATTTTATAGGTAGAACACATGACTTCTTCGGAGAGAAATCCGACAATCAACCATTATGGGCGTTTCCTATCCCGGCCTCCCTCTACGACAATGAGTGTCTTAGTCAAACTAAATCAATAGCTCCGGGTTACTAGCACTTTCTGGCGGCTTTCACATTAGGTTCCCAATACGGGGACTTACCTATAATAAGAGATACGTCAAAGGCATAAGTTGGAGAGGAGCTTGACATACTTTTTCAATAGGTGCGGGTTGCTTTTCTTATTTCGGCTCACTGCTAAGTGACTTGGTTACAAGAGATAGGAAATTCGACTGGTCCGGGTTGTATACATCTGACTACAATTGATAGTGATAGAGGGTTTTGTATCTCATTAGGTTCGGGCTCTGTTGAGTGTCTCTTATATATGGAGAGGGACACAATGGAAGCACAGGGAAACACTAGTGAGTATCATATAGGCGTATACGACACTTCGCCTGGTCGGGCTCTTCGAGAACTCAAGGAGCGGATCCGACAAGTTCTTTCTCTGGGAATTGTTGGGCAGCCAGAGGACGGTGAGCCGAACATGGCAGATATAACTGAGATTGGGAGCCCGACTCGCTCCATACCCGGAGTGCGTGGGAAGACTAGGAGAGAACCACTGGCCTAGGGCCGAGATAAAGAATACCGATAGTCCCAAGAACCTGGGCATAGAGAGATGAAGGGCAAATCAGCAAAGAAAAGATGGGTAGAAAGAGGATCGGTGGAGTGAGGATTGGAGAAATTGGTAAGACCGAGAGCGTGATTTACAGGGATAGGGAGTTAGGTAGAACTTTACCTAAACGCGTTTTCGATGTAGAGACAGGAGAGTCTTACACTCTTCCGTATGAACGGAGAGAAAGGGGTTCATTATCGCACACCAGCCTTCAGAGATCGATGTTAGGCCTCCCATTTTCAAAGGGTATGGTATCTCTGAGTATTTGGAGAAGGGGGAATTTTTCACCGTCAGAAGTTTCTGGAATGAGGATGAGATTATCGACAACTTCCTCCTTAACACGGACCTCTGTCTCAACAAGATAACTAAGAACTTCTACCAGCCTTTCAAGGACGAGGATGTTTGATATTCTATAGAGGACCTAGAATCGATAAGGTAGGGTAAAAATGAAAGTTTTTCATTCGGTATAAGATTTGAGATAATGTTGAATGCGCTAACGGAGAAGGGTATGCTCTCGGAGATGGATATGTGCATTTATTTTGTAAGTCAAATAGCGAAGGGGAGACAAAAGGGAATAATTCGAGAGTTGCCACATAAGCGAGCCGACTTCACCACAATCCTCAAGCTAACTATCAAGGTTGATAAAAACGACTACAAGGACCTATTCTTGACTGGAATTCAGCGTCGAGAGAAATATGGATCGTTTTCGTGGGGGCGGGTTATTAAGAGGTGCCCCGATTTTAATGACAAACCTTGGGTTAGTCCTCTATACTCATTCGATGAAATCAGAGGGCTCAAACTTCAAGGAGTGATCCTATAGAAAGGTTAATGAAAGTGGTCGAAGGATTGACCGAGAAGCTGTAGAGGATCGAAACCAAGTCTGATACTGTGCTATATCAGGAAAAGGGAAGGTCGTCATATTCCTTGAGATGAGATATGAGAGATTCCTCCCCATGGAGGAACGTTGAAGATAAAAACCCTCGGACTATAGCGGATTGCCGACCTAGAATTCGAGGCATGAAACTTTTTTTGGGCGTGGTGACGATTACCGAAGAAAACACGAGGATTATTCTCGGAGTCAAGGCGACGATTTTCGCAACCAACAAGACGAGTATGTTAGCAATTAGGAGGATAGAAAAATAGACAGATACGGTCGTTGTGGTCGTGTTGATACTTATCGTTCAATCCCTGGGTTTTATGGTAGAGATGATGGGTTTTGCAGTCCAAAAAACTCTTGATAGAATGAGTATCCCAGGAGCCCCGGTGGAAACAATAGGATTCAGATGAGCACTGATGAGAGAGAGAATCACAATGATTCTAGAGGACTGTACGAGAGAGATCCTAGATCACCCGGTGATCTGGGTAGTCAACACGCTCGATCTTCAAGTGGACAGGGATATAGCCGCATTGAGAATCAACTTCCTACTCCTCGTAACACTTGTGTTTACTGTAGATCAGATAACCATACTAAGAGAGATTGTCTGGATATTCAGAAGGCAATCGAGGATGGTATAGCGGTACTTGACGAACGAAAATACATCAAGTGGGCTGATGATTTATGAAATGTTTCTATCTTTCCTTCGATGAAGGAAAGCGTAGCGTTGAGATGAGCACAGCCTCCCCTCTTGAGAAGGGGAGGCTACAAGTTGAAGAACGACGTGAGGAATATTGTGCCACAAGAAATGGGGCTGACTACACAAAGAAAAATGATGTCATTATGCCATCCAAAGAGGCCTCTAGCCCATGGCCTAACGATCACTCAAAAGTAGCATGGGGAAGACCTAGGCATAGTGGGACCAAAGAGAATGGGGGCTGCGAAACTTAAAGGGTGCAGCGGATTGCAAAACACTAACCATGTTAGTGTCCAGACACAATGAACCTGAAAAACGGTGACCCGTGGGCTCCGAATTCAAAGAGGTTGTGAGGGGAGTGAGAAAGAGTAAATTTTGAGGCCTCTAGGCCTTGAAAATGAGAAGGGACTCAAGAGGGATGCTACGGACCAGAAGGGTTTTAGTTTTGGGAGGACTATGTGCAATATACCTGAAAAATATGGTTCTAGTGTGGTCCGAGATAAAAAGGTCAACAAAGGTGAAGAGAAAAGGGCATAGAGGGAGGATGCGGGGGGGTAGGAGAGTATGGGAGTGAAAAAAGGACAAGCCTTCATATCATGGTCAGCTTATCCTTTCTGAAAGGAAGTTTAGATGCATAATACAAGTCTGCATCAAGTCTAGATGTAGCAAGGACTGAAACAATCAAAAATGGTCACTCGAAGGTCAAGGAAAACATATGTTTTAGATGCATCTTGTGACCAGATTCATCCTTGGATGAATTGGGCACAAAGGCATGAGAATGAGAAGGTTCAAATACAATGAACCTATATTTAAAACCTTTAGAAGCTGCCAGCTCACAAATAGACAGAAATGGATACGTTGGGGGAAAAAAAACACATATTCTAGATACATTTCGTGACCCGATCCATCCTAGAATGAAACAGTTACAAAATATCATAGTTTTCTTGATTTTTTATGAGAAAATAAAGAGAAACAAACATACTTTGTGGCCATGATACAACGGACCACAAAAAGTGAAGCAAACACATGTTTCAAGTACATCAGCAGTCAACATTGAGTGCAAGTGCGTTCGGGGGTATATCGCTCCACTTGTTTTCAGTTTGAGGCAAGTATGGGGGCAATGGGACTAAGAAAATGGACCTCATTGCACTCCAAGAATAAACGGATTGCGAGACATGCTTGGGCCAAAGGAAAATGACCTTGACATGCCCAAAATACATAGGGGAGTGTTCCAAGCAGAAAGGAATAACTTGCGACGATGATCATCGACCGCGAGATCAAGATATAGTTGTTGAGAATATTCGCCATAGCAGTGGCAAATGAGAGGAAGAGAAAATGAGACTGACAGGGAGTAGGTAGTCCCAAATAAACTTGGAACTTCAAGGATAAGGTTGTTGGGGACTAGAGAGGCTCAAATAAAAATAATCACCAATTGGAACCGCGACCAGCGAGACAACGGTTGAGACCAAGAGATGAACCAACGTGAGAAAGTTATGGGGACTTGAGATGTCCCAAGTGAAAATGTGGGAAGGCATGAGAATAATCAACCAAGGAAGGATGCACCGTCATATCGATATCTAAACAGTTAAAAAATTATGAATCTCCCCCGAAGGCAGCCATGCGCGGCCGAGGCTGCCGCCACACCACTTTGCGGCCGCGTGGCGGTCAGTGGGGAGGCGGGGCCAGGGTTTTTGAAAGTTGATTGGGGTTGCACAAACCCCGCCCCACCCCCTCAAAAAAAAAAAAAAAAAAAAAGAAAATAATTTTCAAGGGGGGGGATCTCGTG
>BFEA01000585.1:339367-354002 GCA_003427395.1 Chara braunii
GAGAGAGAGAGAGAGAGAGAGAGAGAGAGAGAGAGAGAGAGAGAGAGAGAGAGAGAGAGAGAGAGAGAGAGAGAGTTTCTACGTTCAAACCAAGCTCCTTACCTAAGGGTCCCCCTTGGCTCCGTAAACCTATGCTCCTTATCAAATTAGGGAAGATGATACATGGCAGTGGCCAAGTGATGGAGGTAGAGGTGGAGGAGCAAGAAGGCGTAAGGCAAGTTATGGTGGATGGTTGACAGAGGTGTAGGAAGAAGAAGGTGCAAGGTTCAGGCTATGGTGGATGAGTGATGGAGATGGAGGAGGAAGAAGACGCAAGGTGCTTCGCATATGGTGGATAAGTGATGGAGGTGGAGGAGGAAGAAGGTGCAATGTGCTTTGGCTATAGCGGATGGGTGATGGACGTGGAAGAGGAAGAAGGCGCAAGGTGCTTGGCTATGGTGGATGGGCGATGGAGGTGGAGGAAGAAAAAGGTGCAAGGTGCTATGCTATGGTGGATAGGTAATGGAGATGGAGGAAGAAGAAAGTGCAAGATGTTTGGCTATGGTGGATGGGTGATGGAGATGGAGGAAGACGAAGGTGTCATGTGCTTTGCTATGGTGGATGGGTGATAGAGGTGGGGAAGGAAGAAGGTGCAAGGTGCTTGACTATGCTGGATGGGTGATGGAGGTGGAGGAGGAAGAAGGTTCATTCGGTATACTTTACCGTGTGCTTCGCGGCTAACCCAACAGACTTGATTTTGTGCCTTCCATTTCACAACATGAATTTGGGTGGTCATGGTAGATGTGTGATGGAGGTGGAGGAAGAAGAAGGTGCAAGGTGTTTGACTATGGTGGATGAAGGATGGAGGTGGAGGTAGAAGAAGGTGCATTGTGCTTGGCTATGGTGGATGGGGGATGGAGGTGGAGGAGGAAGAAGGTGCAAGGCACTTGGCTATGGTGGATGGGTGATGGAGGTGGAGGAGGAAGAAGGTGCAAGGTGTTTTGGCTATGGTGAGTGGGTGATAGAGGTGGAGGAGGGAGACAGTGCTAGGCGCTTTGGATATGGTGGATGGGTGATAGAGTGAAGGAGGAAGAAGGTGCAAGGTGATTTCACTATTGTGAATGGGTAACGAAGGTGGAGGAGGAAGAAGGTGCAAGGTGCTTGGCTATGGTAGATGGGTTATGGAGGTGGAGGAAAAAAAAAGTGCAAAGTATCGTACTTCTAAGCATTGACCTCTATTTGTTGGCTTTGTTCAAAGCATGTTTTCGCAGAAAACCCAGGTTGGTGAACACAGCAAAACACAGACTTGCAAAAAACTCAGAAAACTCAAATTTGCAAAAAAAGTTAGATTTGCAGCATTTTCGGATTTGACAGATTTTTCTAGCCAAGGGGGAAAGGCGAAAAACTCAGAGATTCGTTTGTCACTCTAAATATCGTCAGTTTATCCCATAACTTTGCATACCCTCTATATATCTCTAAGAGATGACCCCTGTAGAATCTTGCCTAATTCTATGGCCGTTTGCTACTACTCGTCTGTTTTCGACTTTGCCCATAGACTTAATTACAGTTTGGGTGCGTCCATTTCACGCTTTTGCTGGCAAATGGGCTCAGTTGCATCTGAAACTTAGTTAACTATCTATATATACCCTAGACATGGGGCTTGCAAAGTTTCGGCCCGTGTGGACTATATTTGGTATACAATGATTAGAGCACCTTCATGTTATGCCAAACAGTCGTTGGTTGCTGCCCCGGTATTAGTAGCGGCAACCAAGTGTCGGTCCCCCACCCCTACAGCAATAGCAGCGAAGCTAGACACCTACGAAAATAGGAAGCTAGATTATACATACGCACATGAGTAGAACAAGCACACTAGAAAGAAGCGAAACACAACCAAGCGCGAGAATGAGAGAAACCAAGTGAAAAACATGACTATACACACACAAATGAGTAGGAAAGATACCGTAGAATGTAGCAGAATACAACCAAGTACAAGAGAGAACATGACGAAAATGTGATAAAACACTCGGATATGACGAGTGGGGAACACTTTCAAGTGAAGCGAGATACAACCAAGCAGAAGATTGAGTGAAAGCATGATGAAAATTTAGCAAAACACTCTCACGTGACTAGTAGAAGCACATTGTGATGAAACAAGATACAACCAAGTAGAAGAACGAGTGAAAGCATCAAGGAAACTTGACAAAACATTCTCAAATGACTAGTAGAAGCACACATTATGAAGTGATATACACCCATGTAAAAGGATGAGTGAAGGCATGAGGAAAACTAGACAAAACGCATATATATGACAAATAGAAGCGCACTATGATGAAGCGATATACAACCATGTAGAAGAATGAGTGAAAGCTTGAGGGAAACTAGACAAAACACATGCACATAACAAGTAAAAGCACACTATGATGAAGCGTGATACACTCATGTGGAAGAATGAGGAAAACTATACAAAACATATACATATGACAAGTTAAAGTACATAATGATGAAGCGAGATACAACCAAGTAGAGGAATGAGTGAAAGCATAAAGGAAACTAGACAAAACACCTGCATATAATAAGTAAGAGCACATTCTGATGAAGCGGAACACAACCATGTAGAAGAATGAGTGGAAACATGAAGGAAACTAGACAAAATACCCACATAACAAGTATAAGCTTATTTTGATGAAGTGAGATACAACCATGTAGAAAAATGCGTGAAAGCATGAAGAAACTACATAACACACTCTCACATGACAAGTAAAAGAACAATATGGTGAAACGAGATACAACCATGCAGGAGAATGGGTGAAAGCATGAAGAAAACTAGACAAAACACTCTCATATGACAAGTAAAAGCACACTATGATGAAGAGAGTGACAACAATATAGATGAGTAACTGAAAGCATGAGAGAAAGTAGAAAAAACGCATGCACATGACCAGTAGAAGCACACGATGATGAAGTGAGATACACCCATGTAGAAGAATAAATGAAAACATGAGGAAAAATAGACAAAACACATACATACGACAAATTGAAACACACTATGTAGAAGCGAGGTATAACCACGTAGGAGAATGAGTGAAAACATTAAGAAAACTAGACAAAACATTCTCACATGATAAGTAGAAGCCCACTATGATGAAGCGAGATACAACCATGTCGAAGAATTAGTGAAAACATGAAGGAAACTACAAAAAACACTCTCACATGACAAATAGAAGCACACTATGATGAAGCGAGATACCACCATGTAGAAAAATGTGTGAAAGAATTCAGGAAACTAGACAAAAAGCATACATATCGCAAGTAGAAGCACACTAAGATGAAGAGCGATACAACTAAGTAGAAAAATTAGTGAAAGCATGAGGAAAACTAGACAAAACTCATGCATATGACAAGTTGAAGTATACTATGATGACGCGAGGTACAACCAAGTAGGATAATGAGTAAAAGCATGAAGGAAATCATGCAAAACACTCTCACATGACAAGTAGAAGCACACTATGGTGAAACGAGATACAACCATGTTGAAGAATGAGTGAAAACATGAAGTAAACTACACAAAACACTCTCACCTGATAAGCAGAGGCACACTATGATGAAGCCAGATACAACCATGTAAGAGAATGAGTGGAAACATGAAGGAAACTAACCAAAAGGCATGCATATGGCAAGTAGAAGTTCACTATGATGAAGCGAGATACAACCAAGTAGAAGAATGAGTGAAAGTCTGAAGGAACTAGACATAATACATGCACATGACAAATAAAGGCACAATATAATGAAGCGAGATGCAAATAAGTAGAAAAATGAGTGAAACCATAAAAAATAAACGCATCGTGAAGTATGAAGCTGACTCGTACTAATTATGATTCTGAGTATCGAGGATAATGGGGATAAATACAACTATCGAATTATAAGTTTTTATAAATTTTTAACATTTTCAATAATATTTTTTTTAGGTATTTGGGTATTTTTTACATAGAAAGAATATTCTTATTATGTTAATGTCACATGCTATCATATCTAGATGCATGATGAGTCAATTATTTTTTACGTAGAAAAAATAATTTTATTATGTTAATGTCAATTGGGTTAATGTCACTTGTTATCAATTTGAACTTTTTAGTCTTTTTTGTTTATCTAGATGCATGATGACTCAATTATTTTCTTTATTCGTATTAACTGTAGTTGTTGCATAATCTATTATTTGACTCGCTATTCTTGTTATTACTTTTCGAATTTGTGACGTTATTGAAATCTACCCAAACCGAAATAAGTGGCTCATTTCCGCTTAAGAAAGATGCCTAAAAAAAAGGCGCCTAGAAAAGAGGCGCCTTAGATTAGAGAAAAGAAACGGCGCCTAAAAAAAAGGCGATTTAGATTAGAGAAAAGAAACAAACAAAACACGAAAAGAAGAAGAGAAAAGGACACGCTAGCCTTGCCTGATCAGCGAAATTCTTCTTGTATGTATGTATTTTTGCTCTACTAATTTTACAGCAAGACAACTTATATGTCACAAAAATATTCGTGTAAATAAGCTCTCTCACATTACAAGTACAATCACACTATGATGAAGCAAGATACAACTTAGTGCAAGAATATGAGAAAACAAGTAAAAAAGTAGACTGCACATACACATGAGTAGAAGAATCACTATAGAGTGAAGTGAGATACAACCAAGTGCAAGAACGGGAGAAACCAAGTAGAAAAGTAGATAAAATACATGCACATGAGTAGAAGCACTTCTAGAGTGAAGCGAGATAAAACCAAGTGCAACAATAGGAGAAACCAAGTAGAAAAATAGACAAAACGCATGCACATGAGTAGTAAAAACACTCTAGAGTGAAGTGAGATACAACCAAGTGCAAAAATGAGAGAAAACCAGTAGAAAAGTAAATAATACTTACACACATGAGTAAAAGAAGCCCTGAAGTGAGATGCAGCTAAGTGCAAGAATGAGAAACAAAGAGTAGAAAAATAGACAATATGCATGCACATAAAAGTTTTCCTCCTTAGCTATGGTTATCTTCCTCCTTAGCTATGGTCATCTTCCTCCTAAGCTATGGTCATCTTCCTCTTTAGCTATGGTCATCTTCATCCTAAAAGTTTTCATTTTTTGTTCGAGATTTTTGATATACCTCTTAATTCAATGATAAAGAACTTCGATGTGTCCCTGGACAAAAGTTGTTCTTTTTTTTGTTGGCTGGGCCTCCCGGAAAACAAGATGACCCAACTCGCCCGGCTGGTAACCTAGCTTTTTAAGTGATTCTGAGCAAACTCTACGCATTCATTGAGTCAACCATCTACTGGCCCAGTGCAAGAAAACGTTTGTTCTTATTTAAACACCATATCGAGGTTGTCGGTTGCACAATACCCAACAAGATCCTCAACTCTTCCACATGAGCAGATAATAAATTAAATCAAAATAATCAATGCTGACGTGAACAATAATTGAAGTGCTTCACGACAGGATGATCTGGTGCTCCACGAATGGGCAATCTTTTTGAAAACAGAAACTTCAATTCAGTACCTGCCCGAAAACAATCCAAGGTACCACTCACGAAAACCTTCATTCAATTACTTCTCAAAGTATCACTCCAGGCGACCCTGTAAATGTTACACTAACTATCATTTTACGATAGACCCTGTTCAATAAAGCATGGGAAGCTACGGTGTAAAGTACTGTTGAAGTTTCACTCGCTCATATAATACAGAGGGTATAATTGAGCGGCTTTGTCAAGCGCAGTCCCTCCGTTCAATTGCTACTCAAAGTATATTGAAGGCGACCCCTGTTTTAATGCTAAACAAACTATCACTTTACGATCGTCCCTGTTCAATAATGCACGAAAAGTTACGGTGAAAAGCACTATTGAAAGTTCACCCCACTCATATAATACACGCAAGGTGTTATTGAGCGGCTTTATCAAGCGCAGTCCCTGTTCATTTTTTGTGCAAAGCATAATCTGATGCAAAATCGAATACTACTCGTGATAGGCCTTAAATACGAAACCAAATACCACTCGTTATAGGCGTTAACTACAAAACCTTAATACTACTCATGGTACGCAATACTCGAATAATGCACAGGGTATCACCAGAGACGCTTCCCCTTACAATCACTACGTAATATATTTTTCGTAACAATCTTCAACTGAGAAGATAATCACCGAGTACAATAAGAAAAATTAAAAGCAATAAATGAATTTACTACCTGACGAGTCAAAGTGGAAAGGTCTATTATGGGAGTCCAGGCTTCAACTTGCCTAACATAAGGTAACAATTTTTTTTTACACTGAACATGTATTGAAAAAATATTGAGAAAGTTCTATTTTTTTGCTTTTTTCATTAGATGCAGTGTGAGCTCATCATACCCAATATATATCGTACCCATGTAACAATAACTTCAATCATTAGCTGGAGCAGCGAAGGGTAAATTTACCATTAAAAGCACGACATTAAATTATCCATAAGCTTAAAAGCACGCCTTAGTAAATATGTGTATGTGTGGCTCCTTAGTCCATCTTATTATTTAGTAATCCCAATTATGGACTAATAAAGTTTCCAACATTTTCACTATTGATCAAAATCATGCTTGCGACGCTCCGGTGTCGTGCGCCATGCGGGATGCACTCGACTACACTGTACGCGCTGTCAGTGCGAATACCCTGACAAGGGTATCCGCCCTGGTTCTTGCAAATGACAGAAAGTAAGTTTGGTTTAAAGTTTAAGTATACCGCGCAAGGCGCGGTTGAGTCTGTGGTTTACATGGACAGGATGGTTGATCAGAGTAGAGGGTGAGTGGGCACGCAGTCTTAAGGCGCGCGTGTGATTTTTCTTATTTTTTGATCATGGCACTGGCATAGACATCCGGGTTGGTTTTGATTATTGATTAGTTTACCATGTTTGGCGGCAGTAGGTTTGGCATGTAGGGTGGCGTATGCCGTGGCCACAACGCAGGGTGTGTTGGCCGGCAGGGATGCCTTATGGTTGTGGGTTGGTTGCAGATAAAAAATATGGCCCCAGGAGTTTGGGCACCTACGTTGCACCACTTTATATAGGATCCCGCGCGTGCTTGTACCAAGCTTGGGCTTATCCCTATAGGTTATGGTACTGGACTTACACGGCGGAGGTGCGGGGATCAAGACCAGCAAGCGGCAGCATGGGAGGTGGAGCAGCGTGGAAGGAGCTGAAGGGTTGAGGGTCCGACGGGGCTATCCCCTTCAGTTTTGCTAACAAGTGTAGCGACGGGCCCAACCCACGGGGATGGCAAAGTGTCAGTAGTCCCTAATTTTCCCCTTTAACTTTCCGGATATCTGTTTTTATATTTTTATTTTTGTGTTTTTATCGTCCCGTCCCCTCTGGGGACTCGGTACCGTAACTGGGGTTACTACCCAAGAGTCTAGCTCAGTAGGTACACCCATGAACTATTGAAATACAGACCCGAGCCCGAACCCAGATGGTGGAACTTGATGAGTAAAACCTAGCAATTTGAGTTGCCGGGACCACTCAGGCCTCGGTGGCACTGCAGGGCATTGCCCCAGCTGGAGTCCTTCGGGACACCTGCTAAAACTAGAACGTTACAAGGAAGATTAGCATGGGCTCTGCGCCAGGGCGAAACGTATGAATCGACGTAAGGTTCGACAGTCGGAAACGTTTCTGATAGTTGGATTCTGTCGGACCATGCGGAGTCGGGGAGGCCGGGTTCAGGGCGTTGTGAGCCTAGTAAGAACGAGCGGTGCGAAGGAAGGCGAAGTGCGAATGCGACGGGGATATCAGAGCAGGGAGGAGGGTTCGAATGCGACGGGGATATCGGAGCAGGGAGGAGGGTGGACGAACCCGGACGGGCAGCGCGCTGGGTGCACTAGGCAATAGAAAGATGGTTGCGGGGGAGGGCGGACACAATGCTAAGTTTTTGGCGTTATGGTTATACGTGTTAGAAACCCAGTTCATTCCGTTTTATTTCTCATTTTAATATTTTGTAATACTTCAGGTTTACTTGTGTTATTAGGTCTTGATTTTTTTGCTATGATTTTTTTAGTTGTTTTTGTAGGAGCTATTGCTGTTCTATTTTTATTTGTGGTTATGATGCTAAATATAAAGATAGCAGAAATTCACGAAAATGTATTACGTTATTTGCCTGATGAACACTATAACTTGGACAGAGAGGAAGGAGTGTGTAGGTAGTAAGCGGAGTAGTGAGAGGAAGCATTAGGACATCAGGCGGAGGGGGACGAACCCGGGCCGAAAGGTGCGTTAAAGTGCATGCAAGGGCTATGGGCTAAGACCGAAGTTGGAGGGAGTACGAAGCATGAAAACCCGCCCGATTCTTGATGTAAGCGCGCAAGGAAAGAGTTAATCTGGAGGTTTTTGGGCGGGCGAGTCAGATAAGGAAGTTAGTTTTAGAAGAAAGTCGGTAGAGTAGGAGTTAGAGAAGAAAGTTACTGCTCGATGGCTATGGCGGGATGTCGAAGGGGAAGAAGGAGGGCTAGCAAGTATATCTCACCCGTTCGTGAGTGGGTTTGAGCAAGGGAGGAGTCGGATCCGGGGTTTTCAAGGTGGGCGACCCGGATTTTGAGGTTAGATTTGGTAGATAGTTATAAATTAAAATATCAGTAAGAAAGGGTGTGCGCGAAGGTGTCGGCTCGACGACTATAGTAAAACGGAATCTATCTAACTCAGTCGATTCTCAATGGAATCAAGTAAACTAAGGTGGTAGGTAGAAGTTTTGATACTAGGCGAGTTAGATTATGGGATTAGTGTGTAATATTAGTGAGTGGATTTCGTGGAAAGGAAGGATGAGAGTTGCGCGGTGGTATGGTGGAGAAGAAAGGTGACGGGCGACACCAAAGATACAAATAGCCCGCCCGATTCTTGATGGAATCGGACGAGGTGAGAGGTGATGCTGTGGTTTTGAAGGGTGGCGAAAATGATGGAAGTAACAAAATTTGGGAAGCGAACTCGGTGGTATGAGTAATGAAGGGTGCGTGCTAATGCGTGGCGAGGGTGGCGGTGTATCTTCTTGCGTTTTAGCGGAAGATTCATTCCCTTTCTGTTCCTTTTTTCCTGAGGAGGGAAGAAAGCAGGGCAGGAATGCGCACGCACCGCTGAGCTGGTCGTAATTACACTAAGGCAGGGCACAATTTTCCTCCTCGACGTTATAGTACCCCTACTCATGCAACGGCTCCCCCATGGTGATACTCCTCTTCATGGGGTTGCCATAGTCTGGGAAAAAGTGAGATGGGGAAAAACGGGGGAGGTTGAGGGGATAGGCCACGTATGTGAGGCTAGATGTAAGCACTCTGCACTATTGGACTGCGAGTGACTCGCTGACTCGGCTACCATTTCTGTTTCGATAAGCCCCCTTACCACTCGAGTAACCGCAGTGATTCTAAAACTAATGCGTGTAGCACATTTTGTCTTCCGAAAAAGGTAAGGAAGACCGATCTGGACAGATCGAAGTGTAGCCATGACTGGTTGAGCCTACGGTTGAAAATTGCGGTCGTCTTCGATGAGCCGAGTTCGTTCGCCCTCTAGGCTGCAGGGTGGTAGGAATAGTGGGCAGTTATTGCAAAAGGTTGGGGAAGCACCCTCGGTTACTTTGTTTTGTGGTTTGTGGTTATGAGAGGTTTGCGGCGCACACTAATTTACTTTCAACTTTTCATCGCGCTTGCCTCACTGCTCTAGTAGGACCGACGAGGGTGTTGTAGTTTAATGTAGCCTTACCAGTTGACCGGGGGGGGTTTGCTCGCTGTACCGATGAGGGTAGCCGGTGTGAATGACTAGAAAGCTGTGTATATTGCTGTGCTCTAGAAGCAGACTTCGTCTCATTTTTTTTTGTGCGCCAGGAAGCTGCAGGACTGGTACGGGGATCTATTGATGCAGGGAGGGCTGCGACAGACCAACTGCACGGACTACAGTCCATTGTAGATCTGTCTGTTGACCGACACTACTTGGAGTACTGACTGTCTAAGTTGTGACTAAAGGTACTGCGGCTCAGTGTCGTGAACAATATGACGGGTGTAAGCGGGTGTTACAGACTACACCAGACGGGCTGCTCAAATGTTGTGTATCCCGCGGCCTGCCTCGTCTGCATCTTCGGTAACAGCAAGGGTAGTACCTGCAGCGGGTTGTTTCCGGCCTGAGGATACACTGCTGAGTATTTTGCTGTTCATGTTCAACTGCGCCGTCTGCTGTAACGGGTGTCGGGTTGCTGTTGGCTGTTGCTGGCTGCTGCAGACTGCTATTGGCCTCTGCAGACTGCTGTTGGCCGCTGCTGACTGCTGCTAACTACTGCTAAGTTGACGGATGGTCAAAAACAGGTTGCCACAAGCTGCTGTGCGGTTGCGATTGGGCTGAGGAGAGGTGTTGAGACTCGGGGAGGTGATCAGCCTGGACGAGCAGGGGGTTACCGCTGCGATTTGTGAGGTCGGCAAAGGGTTGACTTTGACCCACTCTTGTATCTCGAGCGTCTGAAACCCCTTATCTTTTGCCTTTCTTACTTTAGATCTAATCTAGTTCTGAGAGGAAGGCGGCAGGCGGGATTGCAACCCGTAGGACCACAGCAAGACTCTATGGGGAGTCAGCCCACCAATTGCGGGAGCTCTGCCGGAACTAAGGAGAAGTTCTGGAGGCAGGGAACTGAGAGGTAATAATTGTTTTCTCTCTATAAACCCAGCTATAACCAGTACCTGTATTTCTTGCTATGTTTTGACTGAGTATATTGCCTGTCTCCCTATTTTGAATTTCAGTTTGACTTTCAGGACAAACAAGACTAAGTAAAGGAATGTATGCGCAATGCTAGTTTCAGTTTCATTGTTTGACTGAACGCAGATTGTGGAATTGCATCTGGGGGAAGGATGGGAGAAAGGCAGTGTTGCATGTGTCTGGCCGGGTCGATCAAAGGCTGGGCCAGTTCCATAAGTTTGAGAAGACCCAGTGCAATGTTTATTTTGAATTGCCTGAGGAACCAGACATGTTCCGTAAGTTTGAGTGGTCTGGTTGCTCTGACTTGTGAGGGTTAATTGTGTTTGACTTTCAGGGACCAAGCATGTTCCATAAGTTTGAGTGGCTTGATCGCCTTGTTTACTTCGGGGTTTTGACAATTTCTTTAGCTTCTGGACGAGGAGTTCTGAGCATGTTCCATAAGTTTGGGTGGCTACGCCTCTTCCTGCTTTTGTTTTAGGAAAAACAAACCAGGCTGAGGATCAAGACATGTTGCATAAGTTCGGGTGGTCTTGGCCCAACGCCTCGCACATGCTGGAACCAGAAGGTTATAATTTGGTTATACTTTATTATTATATTATCTATTAATAGGCTAGTCAGACAGGGTTCCATAAGTTTGGGTGGTCTGACTATAGCTTATCATCAATTGAAGAAAGTACTAATTAAGCATAAACTTGTGGTACGAAGGGGCAGACTGAGTCTTGATTTGAAGATGATCGGCTCAGTTATATGCTACCTCAAAAGACTAAGTGCAGACAAGTATATAAAGTTTGGATATTTAAACGGTTCAGGGTGGCTAAGGTGGACTAGTCACATGCCCAAAGAAGAAAAAAGTTGTTGAGCCCTCTGTTTGCGTATATTTTATGGCTGAGCTAAACATGTTCCATAAGTTTGGGTGGTCTAGCTTTATGCTTTATGTAAGCTGGGTATAAGGGGATAAATCATCGAAAGACTATGAACTATTGTTTGCTAAGTTGACTTTGGGATGGTGAGAGTACTTACCTTTGTGGTTTGGCCTGCATGTGACTGAATGAGGCTACTACCTAGTCTGAGTTTCAGTTTGAAAGGTAGTTGCTTTAGTTGCTCGTCACGTGCTAGAGCCATAGGAGTTAGTTTCAAATTCTGCATTTTCTGAGTTAAGTTTTTTTTTTTTTTACTTAGGTCAATTTCTGCATTTTCTGAAAACTTTTGTTATACTTGGCCTTGTATAAATCTTGGTAAGCCACTTTCTCTACGGGAAACGCTGTTGAAATTTCTACAAAACCAAGGAGTTAGTTAGATTTTGTCTTTTTCAAAAGTTCAATCTGCCTAGCTATTATGACTTAGTGAAAATCTGGAGAGTCTCCTTTTCTAAAGGGAGTGCTGCCCAAATTTTTGCTATTTCAGGGAGTTAGACAAAATTGGACTTTGAGAAGTCAAAGTCACCTATTCTTTTTGAAATTAGTTTTGTATAAATCTTGAGATAACACTTTCTCTACGGGAAGTGCTGCCGAAATTTCTACAAAATCTAAGAAGTTAGTCAAATTTTGTCTTAGGCTGAACTCAGGAAGCAATTCTGAGTTCATATCTGACCTAGTACAAATCGGGGGAGTCTACCTTTCTAGAGGAAGTGTTGCCCAAATTTTTACTAATTTAGGAAGTTAGAAAAAATTGGGCTTTCCTGAGTTAGGGGTTATTTTTGTTTCAATATTTGGACTATTATAAATTCTGCGAGGGCACTTTTCCTATGGGAAGCGCTGCCGAAATTCCTAAACTTAAAGAAGTTAGATTATAATGTGACAGATGACAATTTTGGCAGTTCTTTCTATATAGAGAAGATTCTATCAAAAGACCTACCTTTCCCTTAGGCGTTGGTTTAAGGATAGACTCGGGGTTAGTCAGGTAGAATGACCCTTGGTGAACTTGAGATATGGAGGTTACGCTTGACTTGGACTCATAGATTTAGCTTGGGGTTGACCTGTCGTATGTTACATGTCCTTCTGGACGTTTGGTTTGAGATCATGATAAATCCAACTCGATCCTACAAGGATCGTCATCTGTTATCACTGATAACAGGTCGGTTGCCGATTCACCAGTTTACGACTCAATTCCAACTCACCCTCAATACTCAACCTAAAAGACTTTAACCCTCGTGATTTTATTGTTTTGTTAAGGTTTCACCTGGACTTTTTTTGAATGACCATTTAACAAAGGTACTGAGCATTTAATTATGGTTGGTTGGACAAGAGGTTGGGGCTTGCATGACTAAAAGCGAGGGGTATGAATATAGAAAGTGGTTGGGGTTTACTTTGTGTAGTGCGTGGACGTTGTTTGACTCTTTGATGTGATTGCAGGTATGTTCTGTGGTCCGGATTTTGGATTGACTGCCTGCGATCACACATATACATATGGTTGTGAGGAGCCCCACTGTGATTGTGAAAAGTGATCGTTACATATTTATCCCCTCTCTCTATATATAAAAGTATATGTGTACCTATGTTGGGATTCGCATGGCCTGAGGGGCCCGCGTATTAATGATAAAAGTTGGGGTTGGGGTTAAGAAAAAAAAGTGTAAACCCCATTTTTCTGATTGTATGCTTCTTAATAAATTCTTAATCGGACGTTGGTCCTGGGTCGGGATTCGAGGTCCTTGTCCAGGACATCCCAAACCCTAGGCTCTACATGGAAGGAATTTTCCCCCGCGCAGAGCCTATTTGCCCTGCCTGCCGAGACTCTCAGGCCAAAGGCCGGAGGTCTGGCGGCGGCCGCACGGCTATTCCTTCAGCCGTGCAATATCGAGAGGGATTAGACCATCACGATACTTCGAGTCTGACACTTGAGTGTCATAAGCGGTACTCGGATCCACGAGGGACCACTTGATTATGGGCACTACATAGTACGCTATCATTGTGACTGCTTGCGCACGCTTGCATTGCGAGTCGATATGAGTAGGCTCTGCGTCCGAGCGGTTTAATACTAAATCTCGCGCTCAACGCCTATCTGATTTCCGCGTCAGAAAGTTATGAGACGGCTACCGAGGGACTAGGAACATTGCCGCGTTGTTTATTTTGGGTCGCTTCGTGTATGTGTGTGCATGTGTTTTTATTTTTATGTTCTTTATAGTGGTGTGCGCGTGGCGTGTGGATGCGTCCTAGTCGACCGGCGACGAGCCGCGCTTGGGACCTCAGCCCCCCAAGATGTCGATTTGTGTGCGAGTCCGATAGAAGCGTATTACCGCGCGTACCCCCTATGCTACAGCGAACGAGAAACACCCTTGGCTGGTCCACCTCTGCGATTGCAGCTGATCAGCTTTCGTACTGTGGACTGGTAGCTCGGCGGGGATACGCCCACCGAAGGGAGGTGACAACTCCCGTAAGGTAGAGGTAAGTCGTGCCTCGCGTAGGCCCTATCCTATCGTAGGTGCTCGTAAGAGGTATGGCTGGCGCACTCGACCGGAGCGGCTTGCGGAAGCTCCATGTATATTTGCTACGAAGGATTAAAAAACCAACTCCTGCGTGACGCGGCCGGGAGGGTCCCGCGCTGCCCTTGAGTGGTGCCGGACCGATGCGCTTGACAACGCATGTGTGCATGCATGCGCACCGGTTGTGCCATGTGCAGAGCGCATTGAGACGCGTTGCTTTTCACTGGTGCGCCCTATGCACCGTGAGTCGTTTTTCTTTTGTTTTTTCTTTGTGTGTGTGTGCGCGCGCGCGCTCGTGTGTGTGTGTGTGTGTGTGTGTGTGTGTGTGTGTGTTGTGTGTAAGAGAGAGAGAGAGAGAGAGAGAGAGAGAGAGAGCAACGCACTGGCAAATAAGTCTCCAACCCCGCGGCTGGCCTCACGCTACTTCCATCGATATAATGAGTAAAATCAAATGAATCTTCCGCTAGAACATGGAAACATACACTACTACTCTTGTGTGTGTGTGTGTGTGTGTGTGTGTGTGTGTGT
>BFEA01000585.1:359474-382237 GCA_003427395.1 Chara braunii
GAGGAGCGCAATCTGCGCTCCTCAGCGCAAATTGCCGTACTCTGCTGTCTCTCTCTCTCTCTTTCTCTCTCTCTCTCTCTTGCACGCATGCGCATTTTCCAAGTGCAAAACAGGAACGATTCTTCCAGCTTTTGTGGGAAGATTCATTCCCCTCTCCCTCTCCCCCCCTCTGGCGTGGGAAAGTTTTTTTTAGCTTTGTTTTCTTTCTTTTTTCTTTTGTCACTTTTCTATTTGACTAGAGGGATGTCGTTTTTCTTTTTCTTGTCCTCTTTTGTTTTTCTCTTCTTTCAGCATCAGGTCCGGGAAGCCAACGTCCAGCCCTCCGAGCCCCAGCACGGATCGGCATACCAGTCGGCCGGGGCTCGGACCTGATAGCTGGGCCAAGTACTGGTGCTTAAAGAAAAGAGGTAATATGAAAAAGATTCAAAAAGCCAGTGCCTCGAGAATTATGCACAAAAAAGTAGAATTGCCTTCACGAAGGCAACTTTGTGATAGTTACTGTAATTCCGAAACAACAGATTCTCTGGTAGCCGATAGCAGACAGACCAGCATCCTTAGCTACTCTTACTAATGTTTCTGAAACTAAGAAAAACAGTCTGCCTGGAAGAGAATCCTCCTTGAGTAGTGCTAGGGGTACCATAATCTAAATGAGTCCTTGCGCACGCTGTCGGAGGGCGTGGTGTCCCGGCCCCTCCGCTGCATACCAGTTCATCCGTTCACTTACCGCTGCGTACCAGTTCATCCGTTCACTTACCGCTGCGTACCAGTTCATCCGTTCACTTACCGCTGTAAGCCTGGTATCAGTCCGCAGGGTCGTGTGGAATTGACAGGCCCAGATACTGGGCTTTCCAGTGGTACTGCACAGGTTCAGTACCCTGCCTTACAGTGTGCCGCCTCGTAACTGAAGCCGACCCTTCAAGTATCGCACTGTGACTGACCTGTTTGGCTGAGCGCCGCCCAGTGAGACCCCAAAAGAGGGGTAACCCGCGGCCGCCTTGGTAGTATCACCCCCCGGTGGGAGGTCATAGGCCCCCTCCTTACCATCGGATACGGGTATCCATTCGTGGTAGCCCGTAACTGCCCTATGAAGGAAGTGAAGTGTCGGGCGGTATTCTGTTATGGGACTGCCGCACCAGCAAATATGTCACGTCAGAAACGAAGGGGCTGCGATGGACGACAAAGAATTCTGCTCAAAATACGACCGTTGGGGTGTGGTCCTTTATTTTGTTCTTCCTTTAAATTTTATTTTATCTTTTACTCATTTTCCTAAGATCTAATTATTAATGTTCAGAACTTAAATGTCGGCCGAATTAAATCCCTCATTCAGAACACGGGGATCGCGGTAGGTAGCGACCGTATAAAAGGATTGGCTTCTCGCCACTTGGGCATGAGTGATCTCGCTACGCCGAGCACTGGTGATCCAAGGAGGGAGGGCCTAGGTGGCGTGGTGAGTGTGGGGGACTGCCTATGTGAGCATGCTCATGCTCTGAGTGCTCGGCCCTGGCTGTCTTGGAACTCTGCAGCCTGGCATCTCGTACAATCCAACTGAGAAGGGCTCAACCATGGTGCGTAGCAGTGGGTTGTATGGCTATAGGCCAAGGTGCATCCAGTTTCTTCGGAGGTGGGAGCAGATGTCAGGAGAAGGGCCTACAGTGACGGCTGTACTGGACAACAACTACGGTAGGCAGGATGTGAAGCTGAAGGTAAACGTAGAAGGGAGAAAAGAGGAGGAAATGAGGGCGGACCAGGGACTGCAGGCGGCCATTACGGAGGCCGAGGACCGCGTCGAGAGAAGATGCAGGAGGGACGGGGTCACTGACGAGGTAAAGGTGACCATATCTTACCTGGAGGCGAAGACTTCAAACGATACGGTGGAACGGGGGCAGAGGCATCTGGACCGCGATACAAAGGCTGAGAGTGAGGCGAGCGACCTGAACGAGGAGACCCAGTCCTGGCACGAACTGGACCAGTGGAGGCGAGACCACCCGGCAGTTGAGCCAGTGGAGAGCGGTCTGGAGGCCAACTCGCAACGAAGACGTGACTAAGGGTGCTGGGCAGTTGCACGAGAGAAGTGTATGAGAAAAAGGGGGACCGCTCTTCAAGAGAAGACAGAGAACCCATACCGAGAGAGAGCGCTGTGTGCAAGGGATCACCCACATTTTTGTCTGTCATAGCTGATACAGGTACTGGTTCGCGACAATTAATGACGGTCGTCTCAATTTTTCCGAGCAAGCAGGCAAGAGAAGTTCTTTTTGCTTGCACACACCGCTCGGACCATGCGCGATTGTCGTGGCCGCTGCGTACTCCGAGAATGATACGTGATCGACAAGAAGAAAGGGTCAAAGGGACGAAGTACGCACGCAGGGTTGAACAGGAGCGAGGCGGTGGTATGGAAGCGTGGGAAACGAGTTGCAACGCCTTATAACCCTCGGGTAAGAAGAGTGAGTTGTGACGAGGTAACGAGGTGACATCACCACTTCTTGGGGCTACCGCTTGAGAGTTGACTGGTTGACGTCATCGCTCTTGAAGGCACTTCGTGAGGAGGGATCAAGTGTCGTAAGAAAAAGCTTCGAGCTGATTGGTCACAACTGGGTGGAGAGTTACAAATGTTACTAGTGACGTCGATGCCCCAAACCAGGGGGAGAGTCGAACCTTCAAGAAGAAGATGCGCCGAGACTCTCAGGTTGACGTCATCATTCTTGAAGGCGCCGCTTTGAGAAGGGATCAGTCGTTATGATTAGGTGAAGAATTACAGACAATACGAGTCACGAGGATGTGGCGGAAAGAGGGTGAGAAGGTCGGAGGGACTATGTCACGATGCTTCGGATGCATGCGTGAGACTTGCATAAGCGGTCTGTATTAGTTGCGTCATTGGGCCTTTCCTGAGCTACCTATGAGGTATGAAGAGACTCTTATGACTGAGATTGTCTTGCGTGTCGAAAGGGAACTGAGGAGAAAGTATCTTGATGTTACGCGTTGGGAGTAGTACTACCACATCCTTCTCCCGTGGACGTAGGCTATCATGATTAAGGGGAACATGATCAGATATGTGACAACGACTCTGCTTATTAAAGAAGTGAGGAAGTCATAACTGTGATGTACTGGAGACCAGTATGGTTATTCAAAGTTAGACAAAAAAAACCGAATGGTGTGGGTTAGGATTCAGTTGTAAGACCTAGCCAGACAGATAAGAGTTAAAATCTCAATTTTAAGTCACTCTACTCTCTCTCTCCCCCTTTTTTCCTTTATTCTTTCATTCCTTTTCCTTATGGATAATGATATGTCTGACAATGCACTGATGGTATGGAGCACTAAACAACGTTCCACCCTTTTGATCTAATGAAAAGATTAAGGAATCAACAGGTTGCCCATGCTTGGTGAGCTTGATGGTGAGCGTTACCTCTCCAGTGTTCGTCTATCAAACTCTGGTTTGTCGGTCAGAAGTTAGAAGTGATCCATCGACCGCATCCCCCTCAAGAGACATGGACCTCAAAGATGGGAGATGATCATGGTTAACGACTTTGCCGAGTTTCATTTCTTGTACTTGGTTGTTTAATGGGTGAGAGAAGTCGTGCCGTGAAGGAAGGTTGTCTATCTGCTCGTGTGCTTGGACGGGGATTAACCTCGTCGAATATAACGACTGCGGGTGGGTTGACTAGAAGGGGCAATTTGACAACTACAATAACAATCTCGTGACGGTGTACGAGATTAACTTTTTTGCTTGGCAACCTCCGACGGCAAAGCGTAGAAAATAAGGGTCAGCCCTCTGTGCATTTGGTCAAGTTGACAATCAAATCCCATTGAGACAAACTTCCTCACCAACCTCTACAGAGTTAAGTTGACTTACACGCCGCTTCGAGCAGCCTCCATGGGGTGAACAGGTCACCCGAAGGGGCTACGGTAGATTGAGTTTTTGATCACGTTGCCTTCTCAATTTCATATGTGTGATTCAAATGACAATTCTGTTTTAAGTTGTGGACACTAATTCGGCTGAAGAAGGGCAAGGTTCATAAGCACAATCGGAAAGTTTAATTTGTTTTGCGACTCTTGTGGTGGTTAAACGTGTGGTCACGCAAATTGAAGACCGCACGAGTTCACAAGTATTCGTGCAAACGTGTGTCTATTGGCGCTCACGTGATCGTATAAGCCTTTGGCAGCACGAATCCGCAGGTCTGGCGACCGTGCGGGCAGATGATCATACAAGCTTATAGACTTACGCAACTGCACGTGCCTACAGGTGAGGGGGCTGTATGAGTGCGTGCAGTCATATCAATCAGTAAGCGTCCAAATGATCTTGGAGGTGTCAGTTCTGTGTGAGCCTACGAGTTACCACAAAACCTACAAGTACAAGATCAGCAAACCGGGTTACAGTCAAACCCCAATTTGAGTGATCGAAAAGCTTTTCCCGGGAGTTGAGGCTGAGTAATGAGCCGCAGAGGGAGGAGACGACGGCTGAGAAAAATACTTCACTTCGTTGCCAAGTTTTAGTTGGACGGGGATTAGTACGCGTCGGCTGAAAAGTGACGAATCCAACAGAGATAATGATACATTACTTACCTGTCAAGTGACTAAAGATGAAGACTATAGTCAGGGAGTAATGTCTTGCATACTCCAGTTCTCCCCTCTGATACCGAAGAGTTTTTTTTTATGTTGTAGATCAGACCTGCGGTCAGAGCTGTATCATGAAAACATGTCATGGGCAAAGGCAAGCCCTATGGTTCTCTCTCTAAACTTCAGTGACTGAAGCACCTTGCAATTCTGGAAGTTAAAACGCGAGCATTCCATTGAGTCTCCCTCAGCCTACTAGGTACACAGCCCTATCGCCCGGAGACAAAATTACATAATTATTCACTACACAATTAAGCTGAGGTGGAATCTGCAGTTGCCCGCGCTAACATCAAGCTTAATCTAGGCAGATTGCCCGAATTCTCAGAAGATGCTGTCACAACCAGTGTACTAAATAGGCTTGGTTGAGAGGGAGACCAATAGCCACTGACTTATTGGGGGCTTATAGAGGAATGTCGTAAAAAAAAAAAAAAAAACAGAAAGGGTCTACCTCTAATAAAACTTTCATCGCGTAATTGTTGTGCATCCTAGCGGTTCGCCCCGGTTCCTCAGTGCAAACCGACTTTTGAAACAGATCAGTGCAGCAGGTCCTGCGATGAAAGCAGTCCAGCAAGGCCTTCCAAATGAGCTGCAGTTGCATTCTAAAAGGAAAACGGTCTGGCAATGGCTGACCCCCGTAACTTAGAGAAAACACAGAGGTAAGATTATTGAAGTCGGCTTCGAGCACATTCCAGGCTCAGTGTAAGCCATACCTAAGACTGACCATATCCTAGGTCATAACACGCAGTCAAGACCGACACATGTACAGTCCTATCACCTTTGATCAGATAGCCGGTATTAACTACTTCTAATTGGACCTCCCCAAGTCAATGGTCACTTTGCAGTGCCGACCTCGTCCCAGTACCGATGCAATAGTGGGTACAAGGAGATCTTCAACTGCTTCTCTGAAAATATAAGGGAGCGAGTGACATCCAAGTACTCTGCACCAAAATAGTTAAGTCAAAAGTTAACAGCAGACTAGGTGTGAAGAGAAAACCATGGAAAGTAGAGACAAAGTGGAGATGACCACTGCTCTTCATCGGGATTGAAAGGACGGCTGGGAGAAAAACGCAATCAAAGACAGTCTGCATAGCTTGGAGTCAATGAGAGTGAGTGCACTGGAATTAGTAGAGGGTCGAAAACACATCCCATACACATATTTTTACGAATCAGACGGGCAGTTGCATTATACGCTTTCCTCTATTGAGACTGTTGGGCGGGCAAGAGAGGCTGTCAGTAGTCAACAGTGAGAACGGAAAGGGGGGATATCTCATAAACGGCTTGCTTAATACCACAAAGGCGAACTTACAGAGTAAGAATAACGCAGTGAGATTCAGAGGACGGACGTTAGACAAATCATTCAGTACTATCAAGAGGCAAACCTTAACCAAATGTACAAGGATTTGCTAAGATCTGATCAACGAGAACAATCAGTACAACCACTCCTATTTCACACAGTCAGACAGGGAAAAGAAACCACCAGAAAACCATTTATGGAACTGTCTTTCTTACGAGTACAGTTTAACCATCTTCAGTCAGCAGGTACCCCTTCTTGATTTGCAGTTTCTCAGTGTTTCGACGTCGAGTGATCAACGTTTGGTGACTCGATATCTCGGTATTTAATCAGCATCAGCATCGAAACGACATTTAATCAGCATCGAAACAACATTTAATCAACATCCAACCAGCATTCAACCAAGCATTTAGTCGCCGGGTTACTCGAAACATCCAGTAAGTTTCAACCAGCAGTCGGTCTTTGTTCCAGTCGCTTACTTTGCACATGAGTGCAGTTCAGTCATCCTCAATCGAAGGGTCAGTGTCGACTAGTCTCAACAGTATTGCACTCAAATATGTCTTTCAGTATCAATACCTCAGTGCAGTCCGTTTCAGATAGGGAGATCTGTCAATCTTCGTCGTTCTCACCAGCTTCGTAGAGGGAACTATTCGTGACCTGAGATTCAACGTGAAAAAGGGCAAGGAAACTCATGACTTTGAATCAGTCTGGATCCATTCATTCTCACTGATGGTTCTTTGGGGTGGCCTGGTAGATCTGGCCAAGAGATATATCTCGCCTGCAGTGATTGATAAAGAGGCGTTAACCGAGCCATCCGAGTTCCGACATCTCAGAAGAGGGATCTTCTCCCAACTGTATCTTCCTACCCTATGGGAGAAGTTTTGCATTATGATTGAGTTCCGCATTATGGCCCTCGGATGGAAGTGTTCGGAACTTGTGGCTCTATATCCAGCGACCACAATCTCAAGGAGTATGTGGACACGGCTCAAGGCACAAGAAACATGCAGCCAAGGGAGAGATTGAGTGTATGTGAGTGACGACTCTTGACTAGTGCTGACTATGCTCTCTTCAAGTGTACTCTCTGAGATTATTACGAGTTCTCATTCTTCCCTCACTTATCTTGTCATTGCTTGAGTCAGTCAGGCTTCTTTTGCATTGACTCTGCCTGATGATTATGTTTTTAATGATCTTGTCAAAGTTCTCAAAATTAGTAAATTACTAAATTGGCAAAATTGATGCGTGCATGACATACCAAAATTTTATGATTATTATTTGCATGATTCTTTGCTGTTCGAAATCAAAATAAAAGCTTCCGAAGACCAGGTACCGGCGAAGACCGCAATTGAAAGGTCTCACTCGAAACCGAACGCACACAACAGGAAGGGATTTTCTATATTTAATTTATTTTATTTGTTGCAAACATCATTCAAAATCCTGTGTGACAACCTATTGGCTTTCTAGTCGCCTGAAGAGGCGCACCTAAAAAAAGTGCGACTACGCGATGTGCACTCGCGATGCGGCACAAGTATGAAAAATGGTCAATGACTCGTTTAGATTATGGTAGCACTAGCACTACGCAAAGATGTCGGTCTTTTCCAGACAACTTCTTTTTTCTTAATTTCAAAAACACTAAAAGAGTACGTAATGATGCTGGTCTGTCTGCGGGAGGGTTGAAACGAAGTTCTCCCACCAAGCCAAATTAGTAGATCGGCTGTGCAAATTTTTTAGGGGCCGTGCTCCACAACGGTCCCAAAAATCATGTGTTTGCCTTGTCATGTGGTCTGAATGCTATCTTCTATGTATCTGAGGTATTTCTGTGGACGAATACAGTCATGACGAGGATGCTTATTGCTCTGTCGAACAACTCGTTTTGCTGTCCGTCCTTAGAGAAACAGAAAATGAAAAAAATGACAACCATTTTTCTTCGGTGTTTTTGGTATAAAAAAAAGGAGAACGGGAACTTTCCTCAAGACAAATGGTGCAAAGCATCTAAAACCAGGACGTGGAAAAATTGTTGTCTTTTCCCACCTAAAGTCATGACGAGCTGTACGTTGTGGGCCTATGGGCCTTGCTTCACTACTCACCAAATGTGCAGAATGAGAATGAATTTCCTGCTAGAAACGGGAAGGTACACCGCCATATCTTTGGTTCTTTGCGCAAGTGGTTAGCGATAGGGCAAGGCCCTATTGCAACCGGATCGGCGTGCGGTTTCGAAGTGCCTCTGCCAGAATCTGGCAGAATCCGTGGTGAGGTCCTCGCTCCATCAATCACCAAACGTGAAAAATGAATCTTCACCATGAACACGAACAGATACACCGCCACAACTTTTGTCGATAGGCATCAGAATCTATCAGAATTGCAACGGGCCTCAGTCCACTGCACCTGCGCGTTCATAGGACCTCGCTCCACCACTCTCCGCATGCACAAAGAAAGGAAATATGGTGATGTATCTTTCCATGTCCTGACAGTAGATTCCTGCTCATTTTGCACATTTGGTGAGTAGTGGAGCGAGGCTGACAGCCTCGCTCACATCAGGACGTTTTACTTTTATAGAGACGTAATTGCAGACATATACACATCCAGCAGGTGCAGCTGTAGTGCGGTCAGTTTCATGATGATATCTCAAGGCTGTCGCCCTAATACAAAAAAAAGACACAAAAAGGAGAACAACTGGCCTATCGGGCTGAACAAAACGCCCTGAGTCATAGTGTCCGTTGATGTGGGTGTTTCGTTGGGTCGGATAGTGTCATGGTAATGAAAAGGACTCGTTTAATTTTTTTGCCTTCTGTTGGTCGCAGTGCCACACGCAGACGGGCTCCAAGTGCCACACGACACACACACAAAAAAAAAGGAACACTTGACAGTGCGCGCATATGGGGGCCAGTCGCGCGTACTCCAACACACTGCCCATGCGTGCACACTGCGTCCACTCTGCAAGTCCGAGTGCATCACCCATGAACGCACGGCGCACAGCGCACCGCACCACACACCGCATAGGTGCGCAGCAAGTATGACATTTTCCAATCCAGGACGTAAGTATTTCTTGATTTTTTCATAACTTCGCACCAGAAACGAATTCCCCTTTACCACGATCTAGAGTGCGTCCACTAACTCTTTCTTTCCATTTTTTTTACCTTTTCTTTTTCCCCCCTTGTGCTGCTCCCTCTTCTGATGCTATCCTGTCCCAATCCCCGGCACTAACTCTTTCTGTTCTATCAGGACTGTTACAAAGGCCCATACCCGTTCTACCAGAGTTTTAAACCACCAGTATGTCCAAGCCTCTTTTTGCCAACGCCAGTTTCTGCTGATTGCAACGATTGGCTGAGCCAGTGCTGGCTCGAACTCGCACCTGGCACCACCGGACTTTATCTGTTCAGTAGGCCGAGCCCTGAAGGATGCAGCATGCTAACAAATTGCACACCAAAAAAGAATAGCTGGGAACCGTACTGTTAGTTCGAGTACGACTCTGCTACGTCTGCTGCGAGAAACATGGACCTCGCTCCACTGCTCACCAAATGTGCAAAATGAGAATGAATCTTCCAATGGAAAGATACACCAGCAGGTGCATGTGCTTAGTGGAGCAAGGCCCATTCTGTTCTTCGTATAATATGTCAACTGCATTTTAATCTCTAACAATGATCAGAAGTCAGTGGGTGATTGCAACGTGGGTCATATTCTGAGACAAAAATGCCTTGTGGTTGCGTCTGTTCAGACCATAAAGACTCTCTAATAGTCTCTATGCATGTCAGCTGTGCGTGCACTGTGCACTGTGCACCGTGCGCAGTGCGCGCTCTGAGGGAGGAGCGCCCTGTGCATGGGAAAAAAAAAAACACGTGCCCGAGAGAGAGAGAGAGAGAGAGAGAGAGAGAGAGAAACCAAAGGTCCCCTTCACGTCAATTCAAGGGCCCCTGCAGGTACCTCGAATGGTTCCTACAATATATGTGGAATCAACGAGGACCACTGCTTCAGTCAGAAGCATGGCCTCGACATATATGGAAGAGGTGGGAGCAAACCACCAATATATGCTGTGGATTCGAGTTCGGGGCTGTAGCTCGGCAGTTATGGGTCATCAATTCAGCTAGACCCTCTTCATGTCTCCATGTGATTCTCCGGCCCTTCCTCCACCACTCACCAAATGTATATAACATTAGTAGAACGAATATTCTGCTAAAACATGGAACCATACACCGCCATATGCTATGTCTTTTGTGCATGTGACGAGTAGCAGAGCAGGCCCCACTGTACATATTCATAAGAAAAATAAAACAAAAAACGAGAGCACTACAGGCATCTTCATGCTAAGTTTCTAACCCATAACTGCTGAGATGCAGACCTGAATGCCAATCTTCAGCATATATTGGTGGTCAGCTGGCCGTACAAAACACATCTTGTGACTTCTGCGAGCTTTGCGGGGCAGGTCGCTGTTGGGCAACTACCCCCTTCTTGCGAATTTTCCCCACCACTGTGTGGGATTTGCAGAAGGGATGGGGAAGGCCAGTTTCCACACCCCACCAAAAAAAACAGTTGGAATGAGCCCAACTTTCATGATTCGCCATTTTGAAACTTTTGGGGTAAGGGCCTGCGGAAATCAAAATTCGGCAGCCCTTGCCCAAAAACATTTCGGGCCAGGGGTGCGGCCGGTTTCTGAACTCGCGCGGTGAGTTTAACATTTTGCCGAGTTGGGGACCCTAAGAAATTACAAAACCCCTATTGTTTTTGTTTTTTTTTGGACCTAATTTTTCCAGTGCGGTGCGCGCGGTGCACAAATCCGCGAGGTGCGCCGCAACAATGCAACAAACCCCACGCACACCATCTGCTCTCCACTTGGCACACAAATCCTACAAAAGCAAATATCATTCCATTTCTCACTTGGTATGACAAATAAAAAGGCAACATGGGGCCTTGGTCGACTACTCAGCATTGCTGATGTACCTAGAGTGCCCCATTGACCAGATACGTTTTGACAGCTTCATACATTCTGAATGTATTGAGACCACAAATACATCCACATACAAGTAGAATGTTGGGCAACGAGGCCCATGGGCTCACAAGCTATGAAATCCAAAACTTTTTATCCTCAACCAAGTTGTACAGCATAGAAACAGCAAGAGCTCAATAACACAACCCTCCCTGCTGCAAGAGTAGCGTAGAGTCCAACGACACAAACCACCCAACCTCATAGCTCCTCTTGCATCATATTTTCTCCCCAGTTGGACATCAAATGCAAAAAGACTCAAAATCGAAATCTCATCTGCACGCTACTAAACTCTCAGCAGTACATCTTCTGCATGCACAGTGAACAATTAACTCATTTCCTGACACGGGTCACCTACTCCTTATCACCATGGTCACCTACTCCTTATCACCATGGTCACCTACTCCTTATCACCATGAAAAACAGTGCCGGCGTCAGTCCCATTTCCCAACCTCGGAATGACCCTTATCATAACTCCTTTTCCGCATCGTTGTCAGCCTCCTTTTCAGCAACCTCGCCATCATCATCACCACCCATAAGATCTGAGAGCGAGAACTCCTCCTCCTCAATGAGCTCACCGTCTTTTCCATCCCATGGTCCAATTGCTTGCACTTGTGGGATAGTGCTGACGGACATTATATCTCTTCCACCATAGCCAGCTTCTCGAATGAACGTTCTGTTAGGGTTAGCAATGAAACAGTTCGCCAGCAGGCATACACACAGCACAAAGAAACAACCAACCACTTCAGACTCCAGAGTTCAATCACAGGAGCCAACGTAAGTTAATACCAGGCATCCCTTCATCTGCAGCACGCTTATCCATTCTCACCTGATTTCCGGAGTATTCAGAAAACAATACGGCACTCATAGTCTTAATGCCAAACCAGACCCACAGCCAAGTCTATCCCTGGCTCAGAGGAAGAAAAGTGCAAGGGAAGGTAGAGGCAGAAAGAGAGAAAAGGGGGGCGAGCGCCAAGAGGGGAGAGTGGGAGGAGAGGAGGGAGAAGCTGGAGATGGGGAGTGGGGGAGAGGGGGAGAGAGTGTGTGTGCGTTGTGGATTTCCACCACCACAGCCCCTATTCCACCCAGATGGATAGATCCAATATTGCTCCAGCTCCACCTCTATTGTAAGCAATGAAGCACAAATGAACCAGTTTTACCTCTATATGTGTTTCTGTTCTAAAAAATCCCAAACTCTCTCTCTCTCTCATTCCGTCCACAACCATCACAGACCATCCATAGCAAAAGAATAGGCGGGCAACATAATAGAAGATGCAAGGTTCGCCACATTTGTGTGGTTGGGCGGGAGGTGCCCACACACCCATCTGCCGCCAAAGCGGCACACTTGCACAGATATTATATAGTTTTCTCAATCTATAAGAAAAAAAGTACAGCGAAGCCCCAAGTGCACTCACCTGTCTGCCGCTGAAGGGTACAACTCCAGCTTGCTCCACAGAATCACATACCAGGCACAGATCCAAACATTCGTGCGTACATCGATGGAGGACAAAAGGCAACAGGCTTAACAGTGCACTACACCACTTCCTTGCTGAAAAACAGGGAGACAAGTACACCTGTAACAGACTAAAAGGCCTATTTCAGTCAGTCCTTTTACCTGATGGCTTCTCTTGAGAACGCACTCTTCAGCGGCGCGTACACTTGCTTCTTCGCACTCAAAGCCACTAGAGCCTGCAGCAGCAAACAAGAGAACCAATCATTCAGTCACTCGGTAACCCATACCGCCTTGTTGCATGCTGCACCTGCACACTGGCCACATTTTTGGGGACCAACGGTTGCACGTGACCAGGAGGCCCACGCCCAGGTTCTAGGCCAAGGCACCATTTTGGGGCAACCCAGGCTCTTGTTTCTCAGCATGTATTTATTTACTGCTGACCCTTGCCTTGCTCTATTTTTGTTTGTTTCAGGGCATCGTTTCGGACTTTTCAGCCTGTCCGTGTCTGTTCGGACCAAGGCCACGTTTTTGGCCAGGTTTGGTTAACTCCGGTTGCGGAAATTCCCTGCTGCATCAGCGGGGAAGGCCTGGACGTCCAGTAGGCACCCAGGCAGGCCGTTTTTAGTCCAGTCCCAGGAGCAGGACTTTTCCCTGCGATCTGGACTGTGGATCGGACCCACGATCTCGCGGCCCAGGTTGCAGGTTGTGGGCAGTACACCCAGGCCCGACGCTACTTATAGCTGGGCCAGCCCAGCTCCTGGGCAGACAGGGGTCCCCACTTCTTTGGGGCGTCACGCTGTTGGAGCAGTGCGCTACTTTCAGCGCTGCACTGGAGAGAGAGAGAGAGAGAGAGAGAGAGAGAGAGAGAGAGAGAGAGAGAGAGAGAGAGAGAGAGAGAGAGAGAGAGAGAGAGAGGTGGTGGCCATATCTGTGAGGAGCGAGCAGCTTACCGGGGCGCCATAGCTGGTATCTGCGCCAGCGACCTGCAGCACAGAGGAGCACGGCATCTCTTTAGTACATGGCGGCAGTTACCAGCAGGTGAGACAGCGGAGAGGACTGCATCTTCTTCTTCTTCCTGTTCTCGCCCTCCACTTCTCCTTCTTCCTCTTCTTCTCATTCTTCTTCTTCTTCTTCTTCTTCAAGAAAGAGAGACGGTTTACAGGCAGAGGTTATGTCGGGCTATGAGACCCAGGAGCTGCTTTGACATCATAGAGGCCGACATTCGACAGGTTTGAAAACGAGGGCGACGTAGAGGTGATAACCGGCGAATGGGAGGTGGCTGCCGAAGGCGAGGACACCCATGAAGCTGTGCGCGGTGTTGCAGCCGCATTCACACACGTGACCGATCTGGTCTCCACATGTGCAGCTCAGCAAGAGGACATCCTCTGCATAGACACACTGGTCAAGCAGCAGGCTCAGCTCATCGCCGACCTGCTTGACTGCGTGAGCAGGCTGGAACAGCAGCCTGCAGCACCCACTCCCGCCAGACCCTCCAACTTGGCGGATCGCGTGAACGTATTGGAGGTGGACATGAGCGCCGTTAAGGACACGGCACACATCCAACCAACTGTTGGCGAAGCAGGTTTCTGTGGCGGCCATCAGTCCAGCCTCATCCCCTCCGACTGCCCACCAAGCTGGACAACATCCCGGTCTTCCACGACTCTTCGAAGACCAATCCTCTCCCTTGGTGGCGGCAATTCACCTTGCGCTTGGACATGCACCACGTGCGCCCCCCAACCGGCATGCTTGTCTTCATCACCGGTCAGGCAGCGTGTGTCAAGAATGGCTTCACAACATCCTGTCCACACACAAGGTCGTCGTCTCCGAGCTGCACACGAAGATCAGTTGGGAGGGGATCCCACGACAGCATGGCACACGCTGTTCCAAGTGGAACCACCCGAGCTCAAGGCAATGGAGCAGCTGCAAAAGTTTCACCAGAACTCCTTGCCGAGCACGGACTGGATCGCCAAGTTCCAACGCTTGGCATCCACGCCCGACTTGCTGATCGGCTTAAAAAAGGGTGACGCATTACTTCATCATATGGGTCATGCTAGACATTGCAAAATGCCTTAACACAAGTCGCGGAGACTGAAAACCACAATGTCGGCCGAAGGTGGCCATGGTCCCCGCGACAATGTCTCCACGAGCGAGTTATTATTCAACAAGGCCTCACAGATTATCGTGACGAACACCGAAACCCACAATGTCGGTCGTCCGTCATCTGCAGGCCCCAGCAGGGACCAGCATCGGCCGAAGGTGGCCATGGTCCCCGCGACAACGCCGACCAGTTCAAGCAGCGAGGCTGCTTCATCAGACGAGGGAGATACGTTAGCAGCTGCTCGGGATGGTGGCCGCCCAACCGAAGGTCGCGGATGCGGCAAGCCGAAGACACACACCTCATCTCCCAAGACCGGGACAACAGCTCAAGGACCTTGGCTCCACTACGGTATCTCAGAGGGCGTCTACAAGATCCGCTCCAAGTATCGATATTGCTTGTGGTGCAACAGCGACGAGCACAAGACCGCGAACTGTCCCACAAAGGCCAAGGGGACGTCCCATTCGGCAAAGTGAGCACCGCCGAGAGTGATGTGGCTGCACTCTCGACGCCACCGGAACCGGTTGCTTTGCGATCGACGTCCCTTAGTTCCGGGGCACATATGGAAGCCGTGAGTCCTACTCTTTATTCTTTTGAGGACTTTGCTGCCCAGCTCGTTCCATCGTTGGGATCTCTTGCTCAAGGCATTCTCTCCGTCCGCTAGCAGTCCGATTTCGTAGTCTTCACCGTCTTCAAGGGAGTCGGCACATAAGTTCAGCGCAGAGGACTTGGACTCGTTGACGCCCGAGGATTTTGCATGGCTTCCTCTCCATTCGACGGGATACTTGCCAGAGCCGCATTGCGCAGCAATATGTGCTCACTTGCACAAATACTTGTCCTTCTATGCACCACCAACTTCGCCGACGGACGACGAAGGCGCAATAGGGAACCTCCTTGCATACATTTCCAAGGTGGCCTGCGAGTTTCGCACACAGCGGTACGACGACAACAACGCACCGCTACTTTAGTCTGGATCCAAGTTGGACAAGGGTCCTGCAGCGCTTGTTGTATAGCGGTGCGACTCACAATTTTGTTAGCTAGTCCTTTATACAAAGGGCTGACCTTGACGCACAAGTTTGGAAGAAGCTACATCCTGCGACGATCCAGATGGCGAACAATCGATTGAAACAACTTCTTGATCGCTACATCAAAGCCGCACAAGTTTATTACGCATCTCATGCGTGCGAAGCCGTCGCGTTTGACGTGTTGGACACAAACTTCGATATGATTTTGGGGATGTCTTGGCTTGCCAGTTCGGACCACACTATCAACTTCCATCAGGGACGCTTGACGAGTTGGACGTCGACTTCAATATGATTTTGGGGATGCCTTGGCTTGCTTGTGCGGACCACATAGTCAACTTCCATCGGCGGACGCTTACCATCCGTGACGCTTTCCGCGCCGAAGTTCCGTGTACTGTCCCTCCTCCACACCCTTCGATCCGATGCCAAGTTGTGACAGCCAAGTCTTTTCGGGCCACTTGTGCTTATGAGTAGGCCGAGGTGATCGGTCATTGTTTTCTTCGGACCGTCAGGCGACCGATCTTCACCTACGGATTTGTCTCCGGACCCCCGCATGGTGCGATTGCTTGACGAGTTCGCAGGCGTCTTCGAGCCTCCTACTGGCGTGGTTAAGGACTGGTCGATCTCTCACAAGATCACTCTCGAGTCCAGTGTCGTGCCACCCAAGGGTTGCATAGCTCGCGGTTCTCCGCGCGCAACTCGATGACTTGCTGGACAAGGGTTGGATCCGCCCTAGCAGCTCACCATATGGTGGGCCGGTCCTCTTCGTACGTAAGAAGAACAAGGATCTACCCTTGACAACCGTAAGCTCAAGGCGCAATAGGTCAAGAACGGGGGGCCTCTTCCTCGTATCGACGACCTCCTTGAGCGATTAGGCGACGCAAAATTCTTCTCCAAGTTGCATTTAAAGTCGGGTTATCACCAAATTTTGATTCGCCCACAAGATCGCTACAAGTCCTCATTCAAGACGTGGTACTGGCATTTTTGGGTCGTCATGCCGTTTAGCCTCACCAATGCCTCGACGACATTTCAAGCGGCGTTGGTCTGACCAACGAGTTCGCACTATGTTGGACTGGTTTGTGCTGGTCTACTTGGATGGCATCCTCGTCTATAACCGTACTTTCGTGGACAATCTCAAGCACCTTCACGGTGTGTTGGAGACGCTCCGTCGCGCCAAGTACAAGGCCAACCGTGATGAGTGCGAGTTTGTACATCAAGAGTTAGTACTTGGGCCATTTTGTCACACCGGAGGGCATTAGTCCGTTATCGAAGATCGAAGTTCACTTGACCAAGCTTCTATGTGAGGATCGACCGTTCGACTTCAACAACGATGCGCAGGCTTTTTTTTTGGCCCTAAGCTGCCTTGCTATCCGCGGAGGTTTTGCGCATTTATGACCTGCTTTTGTCGACACGTGCCACTACCGATGCGTCCGCCTATGGCATTCACATTGGCGTGGATTGGCACCCGGTCGAGGACTTCAGCAAGAAGGTGCCCGTCGTGCACTCAATTGACGACGCACGGAACGAGGTTGGCCATCGTACACACACTTAAGCGGTGGCGGCACTTTCTCCTCAGTCGATGCCAATTCCAATGGGTCACGGATAACAATCCGTTGGTCTTTTACAAATCGCAAGACACGGTCAATAGTACCATTGCCCATTGGATGGCCTTCATCGACAAGTTTGACTTCTTTCTCGATCACATCCCGAGAAAGTCGAACCGTTTTATGGATGCTCTTTCGCGGCCCCCGGACCTTTGTACAGCGGTCGACTCGACATTCGAGATTGATGACGACTTGCGGGACAACTTCATCCACGGCTATCAAGTCGACCCCGAGTTCCGCGACAAATATGTGAACTGCTCATCCCCAAATCCGTCGCCTTTGCATTATCGGATCCAAGAGAGTTACTTGCTTGTCCACTCACCGGGAAGGATTTGCATGCCGAGTGATCCACACTTACATACGTGGCTTCTTGGTGAGTCGCTCACGCCACCGGACATTTTGGAGTCAATCTTACGATTGGCAGACTTCGCGAGCTCTTTCATGGCCCGACCTTCTTGGCGACGTCATACGCTATTGCAAGTCATGCGAGGTTTGTTGGAGTTTCAAAACCCACAATCATCGTTCGTTCGGCGAGTTGCGACCATTACCGCTCCCCTTAGACCGACGGGAATCGATTGCCATGGACACCGGGTTGTTCCCCAAGCGCAAGTCCGACATGGATGGGATTCTCACGGTGGTCAACCGACTCGCCAAGTTCGCCATGTTTTTGCCTTATTGTTATCATCTAAAGGCACCGGAGTTGGCGGAGGTTCAGGTTGGATTCACACCAAGGCTTAACCCAAGGAGATCGTTTGTGACCGTGACACTAGGTTCATGTCAGACTTTTTTGTTGGTCTCCTCAAGCGACGGGGCTCTTCTCTCAAGCCGAGTTCGGGTCGCCACCAGTAAACCAATGGCCAAAAGGAGAGGGCGCACAAGTTCTTCTTCACACTCTCATCTCTTCAGACCCAAAGGATTGGGTTGAGTGGTTGCCAAATGTCGAGTTGGCTTACAACTCATCCATTCATCCGGCTATCGGGATTTCACCCTTCGAGTTTGAGCATTGCTTGCCGGTCACATCGTTGTTGGACACTATCATTCCACAGACAGCCGAGAGCGACGACCACCTCGCCTTCATTTGACGAATGCAAGAGCTCCTTGTCAAGGTACAGGACCAGACATCGAAGACGCAGCAACGCATGAGACATCAAACCAATTGCCAACGTTTTCATTTCCGTTCCACGCGGGCAAACTTTTTTGGGTCTCCGCCGCGTAATTAGGCCTCGAGCAAGATATCTCTCGCAAGCTCCTGCTGAAATGGATGGGGCCTTGTCGCATTGTACTACCCACTGGAGCCGCACCGAAGCGACCCTCGTTTGTAATTCAGGTGCCCGCCCACTTGCCCGCCTACCCGGTCTTTCATTGGTCGGAGTTGGCTCTTTTCGTTTCAGTGCGACGACTTTCCCGGGTGATGATCACAAGACCCTCCCTCGATGGATGGTTTTCAGGAGGTCAGCGACATCATTTCGCAACGCGCTACGGCAACAAGCCAAGAGAATATTCTTCGCGCATTTTTTCTATTGCAGCCGTAAGGCCAACCGTTGGTTGACCCATTCGGAACTACAGGCTACGGCCCCCGACGCCCTTGTGCGTTACGAACGCAAACAGCAAGGCAAGTTGGCACCTCCGGCTCCACGCCGTACTCGTGTCCAGGTTCCACCATTGGATCGTCAGCTTCGCCTTCGCCCCGGCTCGACTTCATAGGGAGGGCGGGGTGTTGCATGCTGCACCTAGGCCAGATGCCCATTTCAAGCATGTGACAAGAAGGCCCACGGCCAGGTTCTAGGCCAAGGCAGCTTTTTTTTTTTTTTTTTTTTTTTTTTTNGAGTAGACAGACCCCCTCAGTAAGGGCACAGTCACATTGACCCTAGTAGAATGCATCTGCAAAACTTGGTGCGCAGTGAAATTCAGGATCCGCAAAAACTGGATCGGAGGTAGTGGTGGTTTAAGGCTAATTCTTTAAGCCCAACCAATTCAATTACCTGTCAAATCTGGACAGGACGGCCTTCCAGGCCTTTTTTATTGTCATTATAGTATTACGGGGAACCCCGTAGCAGCCACATCCGTGCTCAAGGCAGCTTTTTGGTGCCACCCAACCTCTCGTTTCTCGACATTTATTTATTTATTTACTGCTGACCCTTGCCTGGTTCTATTTTTGTCTGTTTCACAGCGACGTTTCGGACTTTTCAGCATGACCGAACAGACCAGCCTCTGTTCGGACCAAGGCCATGTTCTTGGCCACGTTCGGTTTCATCCAGTAGCAGACATTCCCTGCTGCATCAATAGGGAAGGCCTGCACGTTGGGTAGGGACCCAGGCAGGCCGTTTTTAGGCCAGGCCCAGGAGCAGGGCTTTTCGCTGCGATCTGGACCATGGATCGGACCTACGATCTTGTTGCCCAAGTTGCAGGTCATGGGCACTACACCCAGGCCCGGCACTACTTATAGCTGGGCCAGCCCAGCTCCTGGCAGACAGGAGTCCCCACTTCTTTGGGACGTCACGCTGTTGGAGCAGCAAGCTACTTTCAGCGGCACGAACCGGGACAGCTTTCCGGCCAGCAGGAGACGACACTTCGAGAGGTGCACAAAGGCTCCTCTGGCCAGCATGGAGGGGGACGAGGTTCTTAGGAATATGAGAGACATACCTGGTGTTTGAGGCGAACGGCATTGGCCGAGATCTGCTCGTTCTTCAGGAAGTTGTTGACGTCACCAGCGACATTGTAGATAGTAGGCTAGGTAGGATCTGCCACTCTGCTTTTGGCCCGAGATCACGTCTATCTGGTTTCCTGTGTGTGATGCTCCTGGGTTGCTGGGTTCGCTATCGAAGCCATGCAGGGTAAGCGAAGCCGCGTGGGAAAGGAGTTGCTGCGCGCTAGATAGAGGAGCGCAGATCTGCGCACGGGCGCACACGTGGGGTAGAGAGAGAGAGAGAGAGAGAGAGAGGGGGAGAAGCAGTCCGCAGACGCTTCTGGGCGCGATAGCGGACCAGGTTCGTTCCTTTTCAAGGGAGGTCTGCGAGTGGGAGTGCGGATAAGCGCCGAAGCGGCGCGGGCTGTGGGCGAGTGCGTGCGCGCGCGAGAGAGAGGAGGGAGAGAGAGAGAGAGAGAGAGAGAGAGAGAGAGAGAGAGAGAGAGAGAGAGAGAGAGAGAGAGAGAGAGAGAGACAAAGAAGATCAGCGCGGACGGGCGCGAGGGGCAGAAGACGCCGCACGGATAACGAGCGGGGCAGCGCGGAGCTGCGCAGGCGGGAGGCGAGACCGCGCGGATGTCGAGCGCATCTTTGCGCACGAGAGAGCGCGCAAGAACTCGAGTGAGACAGAGGGAGAGAGAGAAAGAGAGAGGAAGAGAGAGAGGGTCGCAGCTAGGACGAGCAGGGAGGAGCGAGCCGCGCGCAGGCAGAAGAAGTCGCATGGAAGAGCGGGATTTGCGCGGGAAGCCGCGTGGGAGGCTGCGCGGGAAGCCGTGCGGGGGCGAACCAGCAGAGAGCCAGCGCGCGCAAGCGTGTGGCCGCGTGAGCCTGAGCGGCGCGGACCAGCGGAGGGGCCAGCGTGCGCCAGTGCGCAGCTTGCGCCTACGCTGGGGTCGAGGTGGTGAGTGATATAAGAGACATACCTCGTGCTCGAGGCAAACGCCATTGGCCGAGATCTGCTCGAACTTCGAGAAGTTGTTGACGTCACCAGCGGCATTGTAGATAGTAGGCTACACAGGATCCGCCACCTGTAGTCTGGGCGCCGAGCACCAGATAGGACTTCGACATTGGTTCTTTCTTGATGAAGATGAGGCTATCCCAGCATTGTCACTTATGAGCTTATGTTGTGTTCTTATGTGATGGAACTCGTGTTGTAAACCCGCTTTTGGTTCGAGATCACGACTACCCGGTTTCATGTGTATGATGCCTCTTGGCCGCTGGAGTTCGTTAGACAGAAAGAGATAGAGAGAAAGAGAGAGCGAGAGGGAGAAGAGATTGCGCATTCCAAAAGCCGGGGGGGGGGGGGGGGGGGGGGGGGGGGGGAGGGGGGGGGGTTAGCGCCGAGAAAGAAGGCACCTGGTCCGAAAGGCAGCCCCGGTTCGTTCATAAAGAAGCGCCTTTGAGACAGAGCGGGACTGACCGTGCGCGAGAGCAGTCCGCGCTTGAGGGAAGGAAGGCGCAGTGCAGGGCAGCGCTTGAGCGCAGGAAAATTGTCACACGCGGGGAGAGCTGCAGCGCGCACTAGAGGGGTATAGAGAGGGAGGCCTTTTCGTCCGAACGGATGTTGACGCGATGTGGGTGCAGCCCAGTACCCTCAATACCAAGGTGGAAAGATTCAACCAAGTACGGATAAACAGCGGTAACCAAATACCATGCCACCTAAGTAGTGACGTGCATGATTGGATTAACGAGATTCCGACTGTCCTATCTACCACCCTGTGAGGCCACAGCTCAAGGAATCGGGCATTGGAGAAACGCCGGAGCAGGGTCAGCAACGCTCCGTCATGTAAGTAGTGACGTGCATGAGTGGATTAACGAGATTCCCACTGTCCCTATCTACCATCTTGTGAATATCGCATCCATAGGGATGAGCTTGGAAGAATCGGCAGCGAGAGGAGACCCTGTTGAGCTTGGCTCCAGTGCGGAACCTGTGTAGCGGGGGTAATCATGACTCTCCCATGGTAGTCGGGTGCCGCGGCACCTAATTAGCGACGCGCGTGGACAACACTCAGTTGGGATAGGCCGGTTCAGACCAGGCCACATCAGATCAGACAAGACCTGACCAGGCCACATCAGGCCGGATCAGGCCGGGCTGAACCGGATAGGACCAGGCCGGATGAGCCCGGATCAGACCGGGCGAAATCTGACCAGAATCAGACCGGCCAGATTCTGTCAGAACCGGACCGGGCCAGCCCAGATCAGATGTTGCATACTGTAACGTGCAGACCAGAACAAGAACCGACCTTTCAATACAAAGTACAAGATAACACAGCGGAAGACTTAGATACCAGTGACCCGTACAATCAATCTTGTAATGCAGCCCTGAACATACATCATCATCGTTACATAGTGTGAATGGGTCTGGCGCTTCACACAGGAAGACAGCGCCAGCCCAGAACATACACAGACGAAGAGGAAGRGGATAGACGAAGAGGAGGGGGAAGATGGGAATGTCGTCAACACCAAGTCTTCGGCACAAGCCCAAATAGTCCCTCGTCGAACTGTCTGAATCCCAAATGTCAAGTCTGGATCCAATGTCGTCAAGTCTCAGGTCACAACTCTATCTCTCTCTGTCGTAGTCTGAGAAGTCAGGTGGCGAGAGGGTGAGAAGAGAAGGTGGACTTAGAAGAGGAAGAAGAAGAACTCTCTCTCTCTCTCTGGGTCCAGTACTAACCTGTGAGGTTGGCGCCCTGATGCAGGTACCACAAAGATGGAGCTGGAGCGATGGCGCCACAGGTAAGTAACACTGGCCTCCGCCAGTCTCTCTCCCACTCTCCGATCTACCACCTACCAGCGCCCAACGCTGAAGACTACAGCTACAGCTATGGCGCCCAGCGCTGAAGACTACAGCTAGCGCTACCACTACTGCCTAGCGTTGAAGACTACTGCAGCGCTCCTCTTGAGTGCTGCGGCCGAATCCTGAAGACTACTACTGCCTACTGACACTACCTACCTGTGAAGTGCATGGGAACCTCCTATGTACTACGGGTGTGCCTCTTGAGCCTGCCGAAGGGAGGCAGGGGCTGCAG
>BFEA01000585.1:421944-433629 GCA_003427395.1 Chara braunii
GTCTCCGGGGCCTGTAAGCCCTAAGTTTTAGGCTTTTAGGCTGACTGTCTGGGACGGGCCCTGTAGGGCCCGTGTGGCTACGCAGTATGCCACAAAGATGAGGATTAAGAGGAGGAGGAAGAAGAAGAGGAGGATTAAGAGGAGGAGGAAGAGGAAGAGGAGGAAGAAGAGGAAGAGGAAGAGGAGGAAGAAGAGCAAGAAGAGGAAGAAGAGGAGGAAGAGGACGAAGACGAGGAAGACGAAGACGAGGAAGATGAAGACGAGGAAGACGAAGACGAGGAAGAAGAGGAGGAAGACGAAGACGGGGAAGAAGAGGAGGAAGACGAAGACGAGGAAGACGAGGAAGATGAGGACAAAGAAGACGACGAGGAAGACGAAGAAGACAATGACGAAGACGAGGAAGAAGAGGAGGAAGAGGAAGAAGAGGAAGACGAGGAAGAAGAGGACGAAGGCGGGGAAGAGGAGGAAGAGGAGGAACAGGAGGAACAGGAATAGGAAGAAGAGGAAGACGAAGACAAGGAAGAGGAGGAAGGAGAAGAAGGAGGAGGAGAAGAAGGAGAAGGAGGAGAAGAAGGAGAAGGAGGAGAAGGAGAAGGAGGAGGAGAAGGAGGAGGAGGAGGAGGAGAAGAAGGAGGAGGAGAAGAAGGAGGAGAAGGAAGGAGAGGAAGGAGAAGAAGAAGAAGAAGAAGAAGAAGAAGAAGACTGATAAAAAACAGGCTGATGACCACTCCCGGAAACGAAGTCGTATGGCGAGAGACTTGAGTGTCAAAATCTCTCTCTCTCTCTCTCTCACTCACACACACACACACACACACACATGGACATGCTGATCTCATTCCGGATCAGCGCCGCGGCCCTCGTCCTAAGATGGTTGTTCGCTGCGGTCAGCTGATTCCGAGTCATCCTACACCACCATCTTACCCTTAAGGTGCTGTTTCCTTTTTTCAGCCGGTGTAGTGGCCGCATCGGTCTTGGGCTTCCGAGGTCTGTGTTATGATTCTGGTTGTTTGTTGTCTAATGACCAACACTCACTCACATAGACTTCCAGGTATGCCCATACATACACAAAAGGAAGGGGAGAGGATAGGAGTATCACACCGCACAGAGAGAGAGAACACAGCGGAAGACTTGACCATGCGCTATGACAGGGTACACTGAAAGTGCAATTCACTCCACTCAATCCTCACAACCAGTCATAAAGAAAAGTCGAGCAGACCACATCCAGGAAAACAATGAAACAATGATAGTCCAACCCAGTTACACACTGTTTATTCAACTCAGAGTCTCGAATTGTTAGGATAACTTCAGTACTACAGTGCGCTGCTCAGAAATGAGCAGCGCTTCACTCCCAACCCCGATCAGCACCCGTAACACCCCTGAGCCCCTGAAACATCAAGCACCACCCAAATACAACCTCCTGAGGGAAGCGCCACCCTGAAACAAGCCTCTGAGGCCAAGCGCCACTCAGAGGATGAAGAAGAAGACCAGCGCCACAGTATCAAATGATGACGAAGTGTCGGAAGACTTCCGGGTGGAAGTCCGCAGCAGCGCCACCAAACCCTGACAAGATGACCTCTGAGGAAGAAGTTGCAACTATGGCTGCAGCGCCACCACCCTGGAACCCCACTCTCGAGGAGGGTCCAACAGGGCACCAACTTCTCTCGCCTCCAACAGACCTCGATAACCCAGACCTTTGTCAGCCCCTGCGTGCTGGCAGAGTACAGCGCAGGTCCCAGCTATGGCCGGCGCTCCGGAGGTCTCGCTATGCCTCTCTCCTTCAACGCTAAGCCGTCACCACTTTCGGTTCACGCGTAGCGCAGTAGCGATGTACTCGGTACCAATAGCCAAAAGCCCTGAACCAATGTGCCCATTATATCTATAGACTACACTAGCCTAGACTCGACCTAGACCGGACTGACTGACCGACCGGTACCGTTTCTGTTTCGGCCTCTCGACCTCTACCGAACCCGGTTATAGGCTATAGGACTGTCTATCAAAATAGGCCCTTAGGGCCTGTATGTCCTAGAGGTAGCCCAGGCCTGCTATTCACATTTAGGGTAGATGTAGGGAACTCTGTTTAGTACCGGGCCTGCATTTTTCCCGAATTTGCAAATGTGTCCCTCGCGAATTTCCGTCACAAGTAGGCCTCTCGGTTAGCCCTCAGCCAAACAAAATCACGAATCTATCCTACCTGTAGGACAGCCTCGACAAAGAGAGGCTACAGGCGGCCAGAAAACCGCGAGTCATTGCAGACCTACCCTCCCCCGGAGCGAGGACCTCCAAGCCAGGGGCGTAGGCGTGCAGAGCGCCGAAGGGATACTCCCTTTTGTGCTGCCTCGTATTTGAGGATAACTGACTTTGCAATCTTCAGAAGTTCCTTGCGAGTAAACCAGAGGTCCTCAGTATGCGGCTGGTACAAAAACTTCACAAGGTACTCCTTATCTGGACCTGTACCTGACTCATCCTCCACAAATTCCACCTCATATCCTTTACCATGGATAGGGGGACCGAACTGAGGAGGCTTGTCTGGGAATGCAACAGCTGGCGTGAACGGCAACAACTTAGATGCATGAAAGACAAGGTAGGTTTGTAAATGCTGAGGGACATCCACCATAAAGGATGGTCCAAATGGATCAGCTCCCACTGTATCTAAGACCTGCCATGGACCCATATATTGTGGCAACAGCTTAGGCGAAATATCCTCCTCTCGCGACAACTCAGAACTGAGTACCCACACCTAGTCACCTGTGCGAATAGTGAAAAGACGCCTGTGCTCGTTAGCCTGCTGAATCATAGCCTTTTGGGCTTTCAGCAGGTTAGCACGGGCGCGCTCTATGTCCACACGGTAACATCTTGTGAACTCTGCAGTTCTAAGTGTCAGCATAGGGGTAGCCTTATCGATGATGTCATTGAGACACTGTCGTGGCTCACAACCGCAGTGCAACCGGTAAGGTGTAAAGCCAGTAGAGGAGTGTACAGACGTGTTGTACACAAGTTGTGCATGACCCGAATGGAGATCCCAGTCCTGTTGATCTGGACTGATCAGAGGACGCAACAATTGAAATAGAATTTGGTTCATCACTTCAGCTTGTCCATTGGCTTCAGGATGACGACCAGATATCATATCCAGTCTGGAATGAAGGTAATCCCTGCAGTAGGATTGCCACTCATTGCTGCAGAAACGAGGATCTCGATCACTAGCGATAGAGGTGGGTGGTCCATGATGTGTAACCCACCTGTCACCAAATGCCGCCTGAACAGTTGGCACACGAGCCTCAACTGGTAAGGGGATGAACTATGCATATTCGGAGAACCGATCCACACATACCATGACCTGACGCATACCACAAGGAGTAGTCCTACCCAAGTCAGTAAAATCAATAGACACTGACTGTGCAGGAGCATCAGGGATAGGTAGTGGTTTGAGTAGGCCAAGGGGAGGTCGACGTATCACTCCTCGTCTCCTTCCAGAAGAAGCATTGCGACAGGGCTGCATAAGATTTGGGCACCGAAGTGACACGAGCATCATGACACTCTGACATCAGAAGTGTCCTCAGCTTGCGGTCCTAGGGAATGCACAAGGGTTCCTCACCTCTGTTGCACATATACAGCAAACCTGAGACCATAGTATATCCTGGTTCAGAGGCAGGATCATCCAGGAGATTCCTCACAATAGGCCCAAAAATCTCATCCTGGGGCAGCAAACGGGCAATGGTCTGACGAGTCTTTTCTCCAAAAGAGTGGGTAAAGGAGATTAGGAAGAGAACATCAGGCCTACGAGAAAGGGCATCTACTACGCGATTGTAGCAACCCTTGTGTTTCAGTTCAAAGTGAAACATGTCGATGAACTGAATGTAGCGAGCAAGCTTGTCATTCAACTCTCCCTGGGACTTCATCCACTGTAGGGTGGAGTGATCTAAAAAGATCTTGAAGTGCCTGCCTAGTGCTTCCAATGCTTGAGCGCTGACACAAGAGCATAAAGCTCTTTCTCATAGGTAGAGTCCTGCAGCTTCTTGGTTTTGATCTTCTTGCTCATATACTCGATAGGCTGCAGACCATTCCCATCATCCTGTTGAAGTACCGCCCCTACACCATACTGACTAGCATCAGTAGTAAGCACAAAAGGCAAGGTAGGGTCAGGTAGCTTCAAGACGGGCACGAATCAAGGCCTCCTTGAGACGTGTGAAAGCCTCCTGACATTCTCATGTCCAAAGAAGTGTCTTTTTTTGCGAGATCGGTCAAGGGAGCTGCAATAGAAGAAAAATTCTAAATGAACTTCCTGTAATACGATACAAGTCCCAAGAATGACAGGACATCACGAATGTTAGCAGGTCTCGGCCAGTCCTGAACTGCAGCGACTTTCGTTGCTTCAGGAGCCAACCCCTCTCCAGAAATGACGTGTCCCAGATAGACTACAGAGGGAACTCCAAAAGAGGATTTCTCCCTGTTAATCTTATACTCGTAATCACGTAAGGCCTGGAGGACTAGAGCCAGATGCTGCGCATGCTCCTAGACAGAACGACTGAATACCAAGATATCATCCAAGTAGACAACTACGAACTTGTCAAGGTAAGGCCCGAGTATGCGATGCATCTCTGTCTGGAAGGTGTCGGGGGCATTGCAAAGACCGAATGGCATGACCAGGTACTCTTAAGTACCATACCTGGTCTTGAAGGCTGTCTTGTGGACATTGCCTTCAACCAATCTCAATCTGGTGATAATCAGATTTGAGGTCGATCTTTCTAAAAATGGTACAGCCCTGCACCATGTCCAACAGATCATCAATGCGAGGAAGGGGCTCTGTAGACTTCCTTGTGATTCTGTTAAGACCAAGGTAGTCCACACACATCCTGAACTCACCATTCCCCTTAGGAACAAAGAGGACTAGTGCCCCAAACTCAGATGTGTTGGGCCTGATCCAGCCCTTGCTGGTCAAGGTCTCCAACTGTTTCCTGAGCTCTTCAAAGCAGGATCTCATTCTTATGTTTGGTCTGTGTATGGACAAGTCCAGTAGGCTCCTCCATAAGATATGAGAAACTGTTTACAACCTGCTGAATCTGAGAGGGACAGGGAGCAGACTCCACGTCAGTCTGTTTGGCATAAGCCACGAACAAACGGGCGTGGTCAGTCTGGCGTGAAAATCGAAGAAATCTGCGAGCACTCATGCAATAACAGCTGCCGGCCGAATGGTACTCATCAACGAGCATGCAAGGGCGTTATACCCCATGTCGGTCAGGTAGCTCAACCCTAGGAATCCGCTAGTCGATCCTAGGATTGGTGACACCAAGCCACTGCATAGAGAAGAAAAGGTCAAAGGGAACATTAGGAAACACACAGAAATTCAGGCGGTGCCTGATTTCTCCCTGCTTGTCAAAGGACACAGGTAGACCCTTGACAGCAGTAGTGATCCTGACTGTGGAAGAGTCTCCAATGCACACCTCTATAGGTTGTCGGAATTTCACCAACCTCTGATCCAAGTGCAACTTGTTGACTGCCTTGGGAGAGATGAAGTTGCGAGTAGCCCCACAGTCCAAGAGCCCTTTGATCTTGGCTCCCAGGATGACGGGTCGAAGTAGGATGAGTTCAGCCCTATGCTTTTTCTTCTTTTCCTGCAAAGACAGGAAGGGATCAGCAAGGCACTGAGCATCGTCCTCCTCCCACGTCTCATCCAACTCAGAGTCTTCAAAAGTGAAAGACCCTGGAGATGCAACTCCAGAAAAAAAAGAACCAGCGAAAGAATGTGAAGATTCACCCTAATCTGCAAGTGAATCAGCACTGGTGGAAGGAGCTGCTGCTTCCACCTCTCTCTACTCTAGTTTTTTGAACTAGAGCTGCCTGTCGACCTGCAAGGCATGCTGGGACAGTCCTTCAGGAAATGGTCCCCCTCACATCTCTGGTAGACCCCCTTGTCCTTTCTCTTCCTCCATACCCCGTCCTGGATCCTGAGTGCATGCCAGGGGAAGGTGGAAGGATCAAGGGGATCAGCTGGCCATCGGATGTCACGTGGCAAAGGAACTCTCTGGGCACCAGGGGAAGAGGCAAGTCCCTTTCCTTTCCCCTGTTTGCTGGTTGATGCTTTATGGGCTGGGGCTTTGCCCTTTGTCAAGCCCATCAAAGCAACAGCCAGGGCAAGAACAACAAAATTTGCAGCAGATGATGAAGCAGTCCCGGGTAGAGGGCTCCCACCCTGGGATGCTGCGTCACTATCTAATCCTGAAGCAGCATCAGCAAATAGGGCACCCTTCCTCCTCCTTCGCCCTTTGGAGGCGGGTCCCTTCCTTCCTTCAAAATGTGCTTCCTGGACATGGAGCTTGGACTCCAAGTCCAGGGCTGCTCTGCCAAAGGACCGCCAGTCCTTATGGCCCTGAGAGAATAGAGCAAGCTGGAATTGCTCAGGCGCTCCCCTGAGGAAACGAATGAGCAGATCCTGCTCACTCATCTCCAACCCAGGAGTCGATGTGAGACTCTCAAAGGTGGAATACAGTTCGGACAAGGAGCCATCAAACTTTTTTCTAGGCGCATAATTTTGCCTGCTGCCTTTTTGGCCTGCTCCTTGTCTGCAAACGGGTCTTGCAGTGCCTGCAGAAATCCAGCCACCCCCAACCTCTGTGCCCAATCAGACATCTCCATTCCTTGCTTGTTGGAGGTGGACGTGCACCATTTCAATGCAGTCCGCTCCAAACAAGCAAGGATGGCAGACACCTTGACATCCTCATCACATTTGAACCCACTCAGGTAGGTTTTTTGGGCAGTGACCCAATCTGCAACATCCACCTTTGGGTCCTCACCTGAGAACATGGGTGGCGGTGTCAGCTTAGGCCGCTGAAAATCAAATGGTGACGAGGGTTGTGAAGCTGCTGTTGATTTGGGTGTGGAGGATGGAGATGAGGGTCTGGATTGTGGGAGTTTCTGGGAACCTGCTTGAGATGGCCCAGGAGAGGGAGGAGTTGTCTGAGAAGGTGGGATCTGGAGGTGATCGAAGAGATGGTCCAGCTTGGAAGAAATATCTTTTAGCTGTCGAGTATGCTCAGCCATGCTGTCCTCCAAACTGGTAATCCTCGCATCCCAGTTAGTAAAATAGGACTGATGAATTTCGTCCTGCAGAAGGACGAATTCAGCTATGGTCCTGACCTTCTCTACATCAGCTGTCAATTCCCGCGTTCTCGTTTCTTTTCTTGCAGACGCCTCCTTCCTCTTCAGCTCCGCCTTTAGAGGCTCAGCTGCCTTGGCCTATTGGCGGAGTACCTCCTCTTGGGCCCGCAGTTCAGCCTCTAGAGGGTCAAACAGGACGGGTGTCTGGGTTGTATTGGCTGTACCCGAGGCTTCTCTTCGGAAGTCTCAACCTTCTTAAACAGTTCAGCCTTCCCAGAATCAGCCATTTTGTTCACCCACAATACAGATAAATAAAAATAAACAATTAATCAAAGACAGAACATGAGGTAACAGGAATTGAGTTTTCTCTTCAGTACTCACTCAATTGTTGTCACCTGAGCAAGTGAGTGCTCAGTCTCAACAGACCGCTTGAGGGTCAGGGTCAGTTTAGAGACCACTCAGCAAAAATCCATGTCACGATTTTCCCATCACTGCCTGGACCAACAATTGCACGCAATAATTGCAAATCCTGCATTAATAACCGACAGGATGAAGTCTTGGACTGATTAGTGTTGATTAGTAATTAGACACAGTGACTTATGAGGGTTGACATGTGTCTACTGATGACCAAGATGCAGCGATTTACAGGTCACCCTATTTTTAGACCTACCCTACTAAATACTAAAAAAAAGTTATCGTAAACGAGTAAACTTTTTCAAAGTTCAATTGTATGCCATACCCTGGGTATGGCGAATTACAGTATTCACCGTAACCGACTCAAAACATCAAATCTGGATATGCGATTTCAGACACAGACTGAGTACTGGATTGCAATTTACCAAGGACTGACAGAATGGAATTCTGACGGATAAAATCAAAGTTATGGTTGCCCTAATCTAGCCAAGCTTTAGCTATGCCAACGCAGAATTCAAATTTGCATTATCACTGACAACATGACCCTAAATTTGCCAATTCACTACACGGTGTAAATCGCAATACTGTAAAGCACTCACATATGAAATATGAGTCAAAAAGAAGGTCAAACAGGGTTAGCAAAAGTCAAAGGAAATAGGTAGGGGAAGTTGAATATGGCTGTCCCACAGTCTGAATTTCGATTTTCAACTGTACACTAACAGACAAACCAAATTTCCCTAATCTAAAAATAGCCCCAAAATCGCCACACAGGATGGAGTAACGAACACACTTCAAAATCAACTCTGAAGAAGATGCGTGAAACCTTGGCTATGGCTGACTGGTCAACCCCATCTCGCTTGTTTTGTCTCCTATCAGTATCCAGTGTTCCCACGAACCAGGTCGCCTGAAACTTGGTGATCCAGTAGATTACCCTGAGGCGCTTTACCCCCAACTGACAGAATCAATGAATGATGACTCCTAGGTGCTGATAACTGATGCACTCAGTCCGATGCCACATCACCCTGTCTGCGCTGCTTGGAAATTGGGGATCCTGACCCAGTTCCACAATCTCAACCTCCTGGGATCACTTCCTCGCCAATCGCCACCCTCCAGATGAATCGCCAGGCTAAAATACCCTCCCAGAGCCTTTCGGGCCTCTAAGCACCAATCGCCAACCACTCCTGCGCAACCCTAGTCAGGAGTGAGTCACCCTCTGTCCAATTCTTCTCGCCACACACTCACAACCACCACCCTTACTAACAACAACCCTGAAGATGATGAATCGCCATGAGACTCAACTCCAGTATCTCGCCAGATGATGATGGGTGCTCCAACTTATCAATCGCTCCAGAGTCTGGATCCAATCGCTCCGATACCAAATGTTATGATTCTGGTTGTTTGTTGTCTGATGACCAACACTCACTCACATAGACTTCTAGGTATGCCCATACATACATAGAAGGAAGGGGAGAGGATAGGAGTATCACACCACACAGGGAGCGATAACACAGCGGAAGACTTGACCATGCGCTATGACAGGGTCCACTGAAAGTGCAATTCACTCCATTGAATCCTCACAACCAGTCGTAAAGAAAAGTCGAGCAGACCACATCCAGGAAAACAATGAAACGATGATAGTCCAACCCAGTTACACACTGTTTATTCAACTCAGAGTCTCGAATTGTTAGGATAACTTCAGTACTACAGTGCGCTGCTCAATAATGAGCAGCGCTTCACTCCCCAACCCCGATTAGCACCCGTAACACCCCTGAGCCCCTGAAACATCAAGCGCCACCCAAATGCAGCCTCCTGAGGGAAGCGCCACCCTGAAACAGGCCTCTGAGGCCAAGCGCCACTCAGAGGATGAAGAAGAAGACCAGCGCCACAGTATCTGATGATGACGAAGTGTCGGAAGACTTCCCGGGTGGAAGTCCGCAGCAGCGCCACCAAACCCTGACAAGATGACCTCTGAGGAAGAAGTTGCAGCTATGGCTGCAGCGCCATCACACCCTGGAACCCCACTCTCGAGGAGGGTCCAACAGGGCACCAACTTCTCTCGCCTCCAACAAACCTCGATAACCCAGACCTCTGTCAGCCCCTGCGTGCTGGCAGGGTACAACGCAGGTCCCAGCTATGGTTGGCGCTCCGAAGGTCTGGCTATGCCTGTCTCCTTCCACGCTGAGCCGTCACCACTTCCGGTTCACGAGTAGCGCAGCAGCAATGTACTCGGTACCAACTGCCAAAAGCCCTCAACCGATGTGCCCATTCTATCAATAGCCTACACTAGCCTAGACTCAACCTAGACCGGACTGACTGACCGACCGGTACCGTTTCTGTTTCGGCCTCTCGGCCTTTACCGGACCCGGCTATAGGCTATAGGACCGGTACCGTTTCTGTTTCGGCCTCCGATATCTTCTCCTCGGACTCCAGAATCTCTGTTGGCCGAGGCCTGCGTGTGTAGACTGCTGTCGACGTGGGATGGGGCTAGTCTTCGCGGGCCGTATCGACCTTGCCATGTTGCACCTCCTGTTGCGCCAATCCATCCCCCTCCTCTTCCTGCCGCATTTCCTCTTCCTCCCCGCCTTGCACCATGCCTTCCTCCTCTTCTTGGTGCTGCATTTCCTCTCTGTCCTTTGGTTGCACCATGCCCTCCGCCTCTTCTTCCTGCTCGATGTCATCTCCCACCTCTGCTTGATTCTCCTCCTCTTCTCCATCTTCCACAACCTCCAATTCCTGATTGACCTGTTGTTGGTGCTCCCTCGCTTGTTTGAGAACTCTCTCGATCTCTCTGCGGGTCAGGATAGCTGCACGGTAGGACTCCTCCTCCATCATACATTTGTTGACGAGTTCGGTCTCCCAGTAGCTTTGGCACAGTTCGCATCCTCCTCATCTGTGTCCATCCTGGTTTCCAACAACGTCTCAACATCCGTATCTAGCCATTGCGGATTGTACGGTGCTCTTTCCCTTTACCCCGGCTCCATCACAACTGGGCGTGGCTCTTCTTTGTGTTGTCGCCCGGTCCGCCTCTTGCCGACGTATGTCGTTCCCGGGGCGGCCGGCTCCAGTCGTAGCTCGAATCGGAGTTGTCATCGGCCTCCTCTTTGCTGCCACTCGAGTCCTCCGACAATCCACACTTCCCCTTCCGCAACTCGTCATCCAAGTCGCTGTCGTCCATGCGCTCTTTGTCCTCGTCCTCAAGATTTTTTGGAACCCTTCCCTTTGGAGTCTCTGTGAGCCTCCATTCCCGTACAAGCTCCTCCTCTGTCTTCTCAGCCTCATCCTCGGGCCCCTTCGACATTGATCTATCGTTCTCTTCAGGCTCCGGGACGGGCTCGACGAAGTCACACCACAAGTTCATAAATCCGTTGTTCTTAGTCTCTGGAACACGCAGTAGCTGCATGTTTCAATGGATGTACACTAGTTTCGCCAAGCTTTCTGACGACAACTTGTTCCTTCGTTTGGAGTGGACGGAGTCCATGGAAGCCCAATTCCTCTCCGCCTGTGATATGGTGCTCCACATGTCCATAACATTGATCGCAATCTTCTGCAATTCGGGCACGTCGCCACCGTGTGCTGCCCACCATTTTGACGATGTTTTCTTGTCAACGTCCAACTTCGCTGTGGGGTCCCACATCTTCGTGTCATTCCTTTTTGGGCCGTTCCTTGTGGGCTTGCAGTGGAACTCGTTCAGGTCACCCCAAATCTCAATGTGCGCTGGCCCTTTCCATTCACCTCCAACCTGCCTCGAGAGAAAACGCATGGCATACTGCACAAGCGCACTGTCTTGGTCATGCAACCACCTTGGTTCTCTCCTGCGCGGGTCCAAAAGAAAGGTTGCTGCGTGGACGGGCTGCCGCATCATCTTCATGTGATCTCTAACTTTCTCCATTATGCTCGCCCGCTGCTCCACCGTAAGAACGACATGGCTAAACTTCCTCTCTATCATGTCATCATACTCGACAAGGTTTGTAGGACAAGTACCGTCCTCATCCATCCGCCACAAAAGGCTGAACACGGGCTCCATCACCTCAACCACCTTCTTCAACCCCATCTACCACTCGTCACTCCTCCATGTGAAGTACACCAGATCCAATCTGGCCCTCAATTTCGGCGTCGACCACCGGATCGCATTCCACTTCGCTGCATTCCAACCACTAACCATGTCCTTCAACACCGCCC
>BFEA01000585.1:439820-462150 GCA_003427395.1 Chara braunii
TCTCTCTCTCTCTCTCTCTCTCTCTCTCTCTCTCTCTCTCTCTCTCTCTCTCTCTCTCCCCGTTTCCCCTCCCGCTCCTCCTCCCGCTCCTACCGCCCCTCCTCCCGGGCTTCCTCCGCCCCTTCCCGTTTCTCCTCGTGCTCCTTATTCCCCTCCTAACCCCCTCCCCGTTTCCCCTGCCGCTCCTCCTTCTCCAGCTCCTCCTCCTGCGGTTCCTGCGCCCCTTCGCATTCCCCTCCCGCTGCTTTTCCCGCACCTGCTCCCGCCCCTCCTTTTCCAGCTCCTTTTCCCATCCCTCCTCCCGCTCCTCCCGCTACTACTCCAGCTCCTCCTCCCGCTCCTCCGCCAAACAACGTGACAAAGATCCCGCCATAGCCAGCGCCACAGGCCATGCACGGCACTCTCGCAGTCCGCACCCCGCTGCCACCCCGCTGCCGCGCCACCGCCCATGCACCGCACTCCCCACAGCCCCACGTGATGTACACCCCGACCTGTCCCAGCCGTGGATGCGAAGCAACGAACGCTCCGATAACCTCCTCTCCCCCCCGCGCTAAAAAAAACAAACAAAAATCCACTGTCCACGCACCACACTCCCCACAGGCTCACGTGATGTGCACGCCGCGCTCGCGCTCAAAAAAAAGAACAAACTCACAGTCCACGCACGCGCTCCAGTCCCACCACCCAATGGCCGCCCACGAAACGCCACCGAATTCCCTTGCCGCAGTCCCGCCCCCCGCCGCACTGAATTTCGCTGGGCCCAGCGGGAAGCGTCACGCTGGGCCCTTTGCATTCTTTAAGAGTATATATAGGGATTATTCTATTCTCTAGAATTCATATATAAAAAATTGGCATAGAATACTATATATTGCTATAACTCGCGTGCATAACTGAGCCGCTGGGCTCCGATCATGGCCTCAGCACCCCAAAAAAAAGCGCAAACGGGCAGGCCTAAAAAACGAGGTCAAACAGGCCCTAGGAAGAGGCCCAGACCGACAGTTGACCGAGATGTCAACAGTCAACTCGCGGACCCAGGCCCAGATCCGAGAAGTCAAAGTCAGCACATATGATTTCCTGGCCGTCGATCTGGAATAATGTAACAGTGGTCTGCAGGTTCCGGAAGATTCAGGCCCCAGGGAGTCCAGACTGAAACTGGGACAAATTGCATCTGAGCCGTCGACATTCGGGCGATCCGGGGCCTCACACAGACAGAAGCTGACCCTGGACAACACGACTCAACACTATATAGAGTTGACCTCACCACTGCTTTGTCATTCAGTTTTGCTTGCGGCTTCGATGCTGCACATTAGACTTGAGAGAAGGACGCTGGCACAGGGCTGTTTCGTTGAGAGGGGAAAGAGGAGAAGGCAGCCATTGCTGCATCAATAGACAGCGGCGAGGTAGTGAGGAGAGAGAGGGAGTGTGGGCGAGGTGTGATGTTGTGTGTGCGTACCTGGTCTCATCTGATGTGATGCTGCTGCTGATTCTGGTCGCTGCTGAAGGATGGCTCGACTACGAGGGGCTGCATTTACATCATCCATGTGTAATGCTGTGCACAGATTGTTGACGTGGCAGAGGTGGGGAAGCCTGGAGGAGAAGAGGGACTTGATTGCTACGATACTCTTCTCCTTCCATCTGTCTTTTCTTCCCCCTCTCCTTTCTAGTCTGGATACTCTTCACTTGGAGACTTTACACGTGGTAATGAAGGATCATGTACTTCAATGACTTCGAGTGGATGGACTAGCTAGAATGATTATCTCAGGACATTGCACGACATTGCTATCTCATGACATTGCACGACATTGCTATCTCACTACATTGCACGGCATTGCACGACATCGCACGACATTGCATGTCATTGCTATCTCACAACAGTGCACGACATTACTATCTCACGACATTGTTATCTGGCGACATGATTGATTGACGAGACTCAACTCATTACAATTTGGCATCGGAGCCAACTCAACTCACCTTGCCGATTTGCTGCTTGATTGAAGACGACCACGACATTCAAGTTTGACGATCTCTCTCTGATAGAGTGCTGATGAGGCACCTGCAGAGTGGTCGCTGGCTGGTTCCCGCAAGGGAGTAAATTGCCAGGAAGTCTCTCTCTGAAAGGGGTGCTGATGTGGCAAAGGCAGAGTGGTTTTCACCATATGCCTGTGCTGACCTGGCACTCGCTGGTTGGTTCCCGTGAGGGAATAGATCGCCAGTAATGCCACATTAATTGAAGAGTGCTGAAGAGCACGACAGAACAAGCACTGATGTGGCATATTGACTGGCGAGGGCACTGCTGACATGGCATACTGACTTGAGTGCTTTGCTGACAGGCATATTGCCTGACGAGAGCATTGCCTACGTGGCATACTGGTGAGAGCATGGCAAAAGCGTTGCGGAGGTGTCATCAGGGAGAGAGAACCGCTGTGGTTGTCGAGAACAGGCTGACGAGGAACCAGAAGAACAGTGGGATGACGTGTCCCATTGAGCCCTGACATGAGACTAGATGTCTTGGCCTTTGATTGGCACTGATCTGGATATACCTTGTTGATGTATTGATTGATGCTGGGGTGGACTTATGCGAGGCTAAAAGCCTCAAAAAGCCCTATTGGGCTCTGTTTCAGCAAGAAAGGCCGCCCTAAGTGAAGGCGGGCCTGCCAAGCGACGTGAGGCCTGTTTGTGTTTTGATGCGGCTGCGGGAAATTCAGGCAGTTGCGCAGCGTCAGTTGGTTGACTGAGCCCAGGCCCTGCCTGCCTTTTTCCAAATGTATCTGAGGCAGGCCCTTGGCCAGACACGGGGCATGAACTGAACACAGGCTGCTGGCAGTTGACAACAGGTAACCTACCCAGGCCCTGTGGAAGATTCCCTGGGACAGGGGTTCAGCCACTTGGGGCCTACCGGAAGCTTCCCTAGGGGAGGCCCAGGCCAGCCAGGCAGCTCATGGCTGGCCTGGCCGCTGGCGAGACATTCGGGCACTCGCTGCATATGCGCAAGCGCTGCTGCGCCAGCTGCTGAAGCGAGTGCCTACACGGTCACGGGCGAGCAGGGTAGAAGCAGGCAGCCATAGCCGAGCTGGCCTGCGCATTGCTGGATGGGGCGCATGGTGGTCTTCGGGTGCATGTGGCATCTGTGTGGAGGATCGAGGTTGTGAGTGAAGCGAGGGACATACCTTTGATGCGAACGGCATTGGCCGAGATCTGCTCGTACTTCGGAAGTTGTTGACATCACCAGTGGCATTGTAGATAGGCTAGATAGGATCTGCCATGTATAGTCTGGGCGCTGAGCGCCATATAGGGATTCGACATTGGTTCATTGTTGATGATGGTGAGACTATTCCAACATTGTCACTTGTGAGCTTTCGCTGCACTCTTATTTGGTGGAACTCGAGCTGCAATTCTGCTTTTGGTTCGAGGTCCAGACTATCTAGTTTCATGTGTATGATGCTGCTTGGTTTCTGGCATTCGCTATCGCTCATTTTCCTTGCATTTTGGTATCGGAGCTGTGGTATGTTGCGCTAATCTGTTGTCTTCTGCTTATGCAGTGCATACACGCGGTTAGCTGGGTGAGCGACTGTGGGTAGTGTGCAGTGAGGAGGGCGAAGGCAAGCAGGCAACCAGTGGTGATACTGGGTGTTTCGCAGTGTGATGAGAACTATCTGATGTCCGATTGATGCTGAGGTGGTACGGCGGTATACTGCTGGTTGTGCCAAAGTAATGATGTCAGGTCATCTGGTGAGAATATCTGTGGTTGGGGGCAGCTGTTTTGAGGTACGTTGCTCTTAACCTTACCTACCCTCTTCGACGCTTCTTACCATGAGGATGTGTGTTCTGTCTGGAGAGTCCTCTCATGTGAGGAGTCGAGTACGCTCAACCTTGAGAATCAGCATTGTTCACGCGGAGCATCTGGAAGGAGAGGGTGTTGCCATCTGAAGGGCCCTGGACGAAGCACTGGGTCATGGCCACCATGCCAGCCCACCAAGAGTAGAGCACGCATGCTTTGCTGCTTTGTCCTTTGTCTGCCAGTTGTGCTATAGATAAGTTACAAGCAGGCCAGCCCTACAGGGTAGATGAGAACCGGATGTCTATAAACAAATACCGACGCGTTACCTTCCATTGGCTGTGATCGTCGACTTGTTCGCGACATTAAATAATTCCTGAGGACCTCGGGGGCCGTCCTTAAACTGCCTCTTGATCAGCCAATTGGTTGGTGTAAGGCTCGCTGCACGCAAGGGTAAACATGGTGTGGGGCTGGCCAGCTCGGCACTGACTTGGGGCACAGGGGTGGGACGTGCACACCTTTAGACACCAGCGCCAATCCGAATTGCTCAGGAACACTGACGCTAAGTGACATCAAGAAGAACTGAGGGAGGGGTAGATTTCAGGTGATAAGTTCAGGAACAATTCCACTCTGCAAACAGCCATACAAATGGTTCTATTTATATTTTGATTAGTTAGCTGTTACAGCCATTAACACATCTGACCGACAGCATAGGTAGAACTTTCTGTTTTCCCTTATCTGCTTTCTGTTTGCGAACTAGTCAAGTAAAATAGTCTCGTTTGTAGGAATCTGGACTTACCTGTTGAACCCAACTGTGTATCCTCTAACAATGTCACCGATTATTTAATTTTATTATTTTAAATCAGTCTAAGCACTACGCTGCGGTAGGCAACCGAGTGTACCCTAGTGCAAACAATATACAGTGCTGTAGCATATGAGCGACGGGGAGAACCCTGAGCCGGACGATCGGATCCTGCGTTCGTAAAGCCGTAGACTCTCGTTGGTCCACGTAGGGTTAGGAGCCGAGGGAGACCATCTTCTGTTCCGCCAGGCTAGGGAGGGGCAGCAGCAGCAGAGGTTGGCGAGGGACGCAAAGGCAAGCAGAGCTTTCGCTAGGGAGGCAGCTACCTCAGCAGCCACCATGGACACCTCTGTGCGGCAGAGTTCCCAGGCCAGTAGTCCAGGGACTGTCGGGGTGACGGTCGCAAAGACCCCGAGTCAGTCCGCTGGTGTAATGGCAAGCCAGCAGACAGTGTAAACTCCCGAGGAGGTCGCCATCCAGCGAGCAAGCGCTCACGAGGCACAGCTGGAGCAGGCATTGGATGAGATACAGGCAGAGAAAGAGAGAATGCTCAGACGTTGATCTAGGATGCAGCGGAGACAAGCGGACATCAGGGACCTAGAGGAGATGGACCTGACAAACATGGATGACGATGTAAGGACCGTTGGGACAGCCCTGCTAGATGTAGCGTGGAGATGCTGGACTACCATACGTCTCTCTTGCAAGACATTCAGAGGAGCCTGGCCGTGCTGGTTGGGAGAGTTCAGGTCACACCATCACCATCTGGGCCAGGTGCCTGGCCCGTGGTACAGCCTCCTCCTTTTGTCCCACCAGTATCTGGAGTAGTCCCATTCACAGTTTCTCCAGCTAAGGTACAGACCACTTCCCATCTGGTTATGCCTTTGACAGGCGGGTTCTCAGTGGGTCCTAGTGTACAGATTCCACTCCAGACAGTGTTCTCCCAACCTGCCGTTGCAGACTGCTGTAGCAGGGCAGCCTGCCGTCTCACACCCAGCACAGCCGCAGGGCACACAGCCCCAACAGCAGCAAGTGCAGCAGCCTGCACGCCAGGCCCCACAGCCTGGAGTTGTGCAGGTACCGAGACAAGGACAGTGGGTTCCAAAGACTGCCATCACATCATCGAAACCCTTCTCAGGAGATAAGAAGGGTGAGGACCTCGACAAATGGTTGAGGACGTTGCCAGTCTATGTGAAGTGTGAGTTAACCTTGCCTCAGGAGGAAGTGCATGTGGCTGCCTCCTCTCTGGAAGGGAGTGCAACATGGTGGTTAATTGGGTATGTGCAGTTACAGGGGTACGGTCATGACTTCCGCGCTTGGGCAGTCACCCAGAGACTGGATGACTTTATCAAGCTGGTGGAGGACAGGTGGCATGACCCGTAGGAGGCTCAAAAGGCCACCGACGGGATATCGACAGAGCCGAAAGGGGTCGTTGAGAGGGAGGTCGTCCATGCGATAGAGATTATCCCAAGGTCTAGTATTCCAAAGGGTAGGATTTATCGGATGTCTCTAGTGGAGCTTGATAAGCTTCGCCGACAACTCAAGGATCTCATAGAGAAGGGTTGCATCCGGCCGAGTGTCTCCCCTTATGGGTCTCCTGTCCCATTTGTACTGAAGAAGGGGGGAACATTAAGGATGTGCATTGACTATAGGGGCCTCAATGCCATCACCGTAGAGAACGCAGAGCCCCTACCGCGCATCGATGACTTGCTCGACCGAGTGCACGGGTGTCGGTGCTTCAGTAAGATAGATACGAAGTCAGCGTACCATCAAATTGCAATCCGACCCGAGGATCAACACAAAACTGCCTTCCAGACCAGGCACGGTGATGCCTTTCGGCCTTTGCAATGCTCCTGGCACCTTTCAGCACGCGATGAACCGGATTTTTCATGACTACTTGGATAAGTTTGTCATCGTGTACCTCGACATACTTCAGTAAGACTGTCGAGGAGCATGTAGCCCATCTAGACAAAGTTCTTAATCTCCTTCGACAACACTAATTCAAGATCAATCGGGAGAAGTGCAAGTTTGGCCGCACCATGAGATTTCCGCGAAGGAATTGAAGCCTCGTAACTGGCCGTGTCCTCAGTCTACGACTCAGGTGAGATCCTTCTTAGAGATGACCGACCACTACCACAATTTTGTGAAAAACTATAGCGTAGTGGCAGCACCCTTGTCGGACCTCACACGCCTTGACACCCCCTGGGAGTGGATAGACGGGTGTGAGGCTGCTTTCAAGCATCTGAAGCATTCCCTTACACACCATGAGGTCTTGCAACTTCCTGATCATGAAAATCCGTTTGTCGTAACCACGAATATCAGCCAATATGGCATTGGTGTCGTGCTTCCGCAGCAGAAGGGCAAAAAGTTGAGGCCAGTAGAGTACATGTCCAAAAAGATGCCCTCTCAAAAGTGGGCAAAGTCCACCTGCGAGAAGGAACTTTATGCGATCTACAAAGCGCTGACACACTAGACGCACTACCTCCTTGGGCGATTCTTCTACGTCAGGACTGGATCATCAAACCCTGAGGTGGATGAGGACCCCACCTGTACTTCCGATGCTTTGAAACACTAGATTGAAGTCATAGAACAATATGACTTTAAGCCTCAGTATATCAAAGGGGAGTACAACAAGGTTGCTGATGCGCTGGCAGGTAGACCGGACATCCTTCGAGCGTTGATTACTTAGTTTGGGCTTGCGGATGATGTTACTCGGTCCTTGGTGGAAGCCTTTCGCGAGGATCCGTTCATGCCAGAGATTATTCGCACACTCGAGGCGAAGGACAAGGTGACTTCTGACAAGTTCGTGATGGTCAATTGCCTGCTATTCCTCGAGAAGGTCGGGAATAAACGTTTTAGTGTGCCAAATAGAGAGTCTTTGCATAGTTTATTTAGGTCAGTGTCACGATGCCACCAGACATTTTGGTTACAAGAAGACGGCAGCTAACTTGTTGCAGCAGTTCTGGTGGCCCACCATGATGAAAGACGCTAAGCTGTACGTAGAGACTTGTCAGGTGTGTCAGAGAGACGAGCCACGTACACAAGCCCCTCTTGGGCTACTCAAGCATCTTCCGATTCCGAAAAGGCCTGGTGTGTGGCGGACCTCTGGTTGGCCTATGAGACCAGCCCCTTGGCCTGTTCTCACAGGCCTGTGTTGTATTCGGGGTAGTCCAGTCCAGGTAGGTACCTTTGTTGGTACCAGCCAGTCCAGTCCAGATAGGTACCTTTGTTGACCTCGGGGGAGTACGTGCGTTGGAGTCTCGCATGGGAGCTGCGTTGTGCCATCTTGCTCCACTCTCATCCTCCATCTCCATCTCTATCCGAGGCGGAGCACCACACTTGGTGGGTCCGCTACACTGGTATTAGAGCGGGAACGTTCCCCGCTCCCACCCACCACACCGCATAGCAGGAAAAACTGCAAAACCCGACACAGGGTTTTTGCCTGTTTTTCGGCCGTTTCCAGCGAAAACAGCGAAAAAATGTGACGAAGTGCGTAGCAAGGAGGAAGTGACACGTGGCGAGAAAAGAGAGACGGTGATTATTACGCGTGCGGGCAAGCGCCAAGGCCAAGGCGGCCGCACACGCACACGCGCCACGTGCCCACGCTGCCCCGCCCCACCCCGCTCCCGAATTAGTTATATCAAGATCCGGGATGCCTGCTGCTGGCAGGATTTGAACTTGGGCAGCTGCTGGCTATGTGCGTGCGTAGCTACTGCCATAACACACTGGCCACAAGCACGGTTGGCTTCAGAATAGGTTCTTACCACGGCGTTAACTTGACTGTGTGTATGGCTGTGTATTGCGGCACGCTGGTGTTGAAGAAGTGTTGTGCCAGCTCTTTACCCCCCCCCCCCCGACGGCGAGCGGCGAGCACCTGCCAAAAGGGCAGCAAGGGCCAAGGTATTTGCCCCCCCCCCCCTCGGCCAAGCCTTCTGCTGCCTGCACACGTGGCCATCTGCAGTGCCACGCGACAGTTTGCTGTGGAGTTGAAGACCCCTGCAGTACAGGCCAATCTAGGTGGCTGATCAAGATCTCAGCACACCCAGCTGCTGATGATGATGCTGGCCATTATTTTTTGCACTGCTGCACCAGCAGTTTGCTGGCAGTGAAGACCCCTGCAGTACAGGCCAATCTAGGTGGCTGATCAAGATCTCAGCACACCCAGCTGCTGGTGATGATGCTGGCCATTAATTTTTGCGCGTCAGGTAACCAGGGTGGCTGATCAAGATCTCAGTCAAACCTTGATTACTCCAACATCATTTCTGCTGCAGCATCAGGCCAGCAGCATCTTGAAGGCCAAGATCCTGTGGACCTTGGCAGCGCTCTGCTCTTGGCCTCCCAAGAGCTCGGTATCACCATCCTGCCCACTAACCTACTCTCCCCCAACCCTTTTCCCTTTCCCCCTCCCACCATCTAACCACTTTTTCCAACCCTACCACTCTCTCCTCCTACCTCCCTTTTGACTCATCTTCCACCATCCTTTCTCTTCTCTCCTCCCCATTCACTATCTTCTACTAAACTCCTTGACTCCTCTCCACTTTTCCCATCCCTCTCTCTCCCATTTTCTCAACCCCCTCTACCCCCTTCTCTCGCCCAACCACAACCCCATCACTTCCCCCATCTCCCCCTTCACTCTTTTTCTCTCTCACCTATTTCTCTCTTTTCTCCTTCACTTTTTCATCCCCCTCCCCTCCAACTTCGAAATTTTTCTGTTGTTCTTCTTTTTATCTTTCTTTTGATTTATACTTCTCTTTTTTCCAAAAATTCGAACTATCTTATTCCCCACCTTCTTTTCTCATTTTCTGATTTATTTTATTTTATTTTTATTTATTCTGAAAATTCGAATTTCTTTGCGGCACCCTTAAATCTGTTTAGGAGTTAGTCATTCTTGCTTTTGACACACATTTTGACCCCATGGGGGTAACGAAGTGCTGCCGAAATTTTCTCATTTTAATTGGCCTTTCTTCTTCACGGCACACTTCGACCCCATGGGGGTAACGAAATGCTGCCGAAATGTTTGAAAAATTCGACACTTAGTCTCTCTTCACTCTCCACCTCATTTCTTTATTTATTTATTTACTTATTATTAGTCTCTCTTCACTCTCCACCTCCTCATTTCTTTATTTATTTATTTACTTATTATTTCTTTATTTAATTTCTAAAATTTTTAATGTGCGGCATTTTCTTGGTCTCTCCTTTCCCTTGGCACACTCTTCACCCCATGGGGAGTAGGGAAATGCTGCCGAAAATTCCAAAAAAATAAATATTCTTTCACTCTTCACATTTTGTTTACTTATTTCTTTAATTATTTTTTTTATCTAGTTATTTATTTATTTATTTATATTTTTCTTTCAAAATTTCACTGTTTATTTATTATTTTTCCTTCCGCCTCCCCCCCATGGTTGCCACTTTATTTTCTTGATTAGGTCACCGGTACCCTACCCTAACCACTCAAACTCCGGTTAGGGTTTTCTTAGGGTTTTTCTAGGGTTTAAGGTTCTCCTAACCCCGCTACTTTCCCCCCATGGTTGCCACTTTATTTTCTTGATTAGGTCACCGGTACCCTACCCTAACCACTCAAACTCCGGTTATGGTTTTCTTAGGGTTTTTCTAGGGTTTAGGGTTCTCCTAACCCCCCTACTTCCCCTTTCCATTCGGGCACCCTGAACCCGAGCCACCGTTCCCCCTTTGCGGGCGCCTGCGCTCGACTCACTAGCGCTGTGGATTAGGTTTCTCTCCCTATGCTTCGCGCGCGACCTAAAAAAACACTACAGGAACTTACAGTGAAAGGGTGACTTAGGTTCCTCTCCCTATGGCATGCCTATACTATTCGTGCCCAAAAAGGAAGGAGAACTTACACCGTCTTATCCACTATCGAGGATTGAATTCCATCACTCTGAAGAATGCAGAACCCCTTCCCTTGAATTGATGATCTTCTTGACCAGCTGCAGGGTTGCAAGTACTTCAGTCAGATTGATCCGAAGTCTGGATACCACCAGATTGACATGGCCCCCGAAGATCAACACAAGACGGCGTTCCGAACGAGGTATGGTCACTCTGAGTTTGTCGTTATGCCCTTTGTCCTACCTAACGTGCCGACAACCTTCCAATGATCTATGAATGAGTTGTTTCAGCAGTGGTTGGACCAATTCGTGGTGGTGTATCTCAATAACATCCTCGTTTATAGCAAGACTTTGGAGGATCATGAGAAACACCTACGAATGGTTCTACAAAACCTGATATACAAGGTAACTGCAAGCTAAATCCTAAGACATCACAGTTTGCTAAGTCTAAAATATTCTATAGTAAATGAAGGACTAACACCTGAAGAAAAGAAAATAACAGGAATTAGAGATTGTCCCAAACACATGATTGTCAACGAACTGCGATCCTTCCTAGAACACGTGAGCTACTATAATAAGTTTGTGAGGTTCTTCTTCTCTATCATCGCTGTGCCTACGAGGAGGTTGCTCAAGAAAGAAAAAACGTGGTTATGGGACAAAGATTGTGAGTTAGCATCCGAGAAACTTAAACCACCAGTTGACACGAAGCTAATTAACGAACCAAAAGTTGCATGCTTACGAGCCAGGCTGAAAAGAAAAATCTCGGGGTACTAGAGCCAGCCTACCTTGAAACTCTAGTGTTGTACCTCGTGCCAGCAGATGGCACCGAAAAGACAAGCAAAAACAAAAAAGAACAATTAAATCCAAATCAATGATGAACAAAGGAAGTTGTCCTTTCATGAAAGAAACAGGAAATAGACGTGGGGGAAGCCATATGACCAAGGGCATACTCAAAATACAACTGTCCATAATGTATCTTACCACTATCACGACCAAATCATTGACTTTGTTTTTTTTTTTTCCTTTTTTCTTTCTTGTATGTGCCCTACGAGCGAGGCAGGGCCTATTCCACCTTCTCAAGAAAGACCCTCACTAAGGGCATACTCACGTTACCATCTTCCCCCGAACATAGCGCATATGCGTTGTATTCGAGTTTTCAAATTTGAAATAAATTCAAAAAGAACACATACGCGTTATATTTGAAATTTAGGGCTACTCGAATAGAACACATCCTATGCGTTGTATTCGTTTACAACGCATATGCGTTATGTTCAGGGGAAGAAGGTAGTACTTTTCCAGACTGGATCCCCTTCACATGCAAATTAGTAATGCACTCAGTTTTTTTTACTTTTATACGTTTAGGGGTGTGTGTTTGTATACAAGGGCCGGGGGGGGGAGAGAGAGAGAGAGAGAGAGAGCAACGATTCCCCTTCACACGTATTAGTCGGCCCATGTAGGTAATGCAATGAACCTAGATTGTGAAGACACTTGTCAATAATGCAAGCCCAAATAATTATCAACCTGCTGAGACACAGAGAGAGAGAGAGAGAGAGCGCCCAAATAATTATCAACCTACTGATGATTGTCAATAATCATAATCGTGTCCAAATAAAATGAGATGAAAGATACATACACAGACGAAGGAGAGAGGAGGGAAAATAGACATACGAGAGGAGTAAAAGACACTGCCCACTGCTGCTTTGGGCTCCCTCCTCGACAATAATATGAACACGCATCTGAAGTTCTATGTTACACATTGTGTCACACGGGCCTGGGTAGGCCCGACAGATTGGGGTTCAGGGGCCGGTCCAGTCCCAAGGCCGGACCTTTACCACGGCGGAGCCATTCTAGGCCGCCGGTTGGCCCTTTTAGGCCACTTACGAACCAGACCTGACGGGCAGGCCCAAACGACATTACCGTTTGGGCCTGGCGGCGCTCTTCAGGCTGCTGCCCGCCGGTCTGATCTGAACCGTCGATCTAGACGATTCAGATCACGGCCAGGCCTCGCAGCATTGAGGCCGACCTCTTTTCCACCGGTACTTAATACCGGTCCGGCCTAATTGTGGGGCATCGAGCAACTGGACGTTGCAGTAGCGCCAGTTCGTTTCGGTTCAGCAGCAGGAGCGTTAGCGCCAGCGCTATTCTTAGCGCAGCGTGGAGGAGCAGCAGTAGCGCTACTAGCGCAGCAGCAGCGGCGAGCGAGGAGCCAGGCAACAACCATCAGCAGCGCAGCAGCCATAGCCGCCTTCGACCTGCAGTCGGATTGCAGCGTATCCAGGTACTAGGAGGTGAGGGAGTTCCTCCTCCCTACGGTCCCGGCTCTCTCCTCCTCACCTCCTCCTCTGCCATCTTCTTCTTCTTCAGACTTCTTCTTCTTCTTCTTCTTCTTGTTCTTCAGACTTCGTCTTCTTCTTCTTCTTCTTCAGACTTCTTCTTCAGACTGGAGACTTGATACTAGTTGGACAGAGATCAGTGTTGGATTTCGGTGGTAAGAGGTTGTGGTACTTATCGGATTCGAGACTTGGAGATTGTTGGGGTTGATACTCGGTGGCATCACAGATCGGACACCGTTTACATTAGGACTATGTACCTCCGACATTGGTGCCTTATTGTCCAAGACATTTTGATCTTGTTCATTGACATTCTGGACTACCATATCGGTGACCTACTGGATTCTATCTCAGTGACATCTGGTGCTACCTACATCTCCCACCTCTTTCGTCTCTCCTCCCACCTTTCGTCTATGTATGATTGTAAGGGGCCTCGGCATCGTCTATGATTGGCTCAGACCCCACCATCTCACGATTGTTTGTGTGTTGGGTGATATCTGTGTGAGTCAGTCTATGTGAGTCAGTCCATTTATCAGACCTCTGCTGCATACATGCTAATCCTATATTGGTTGATCTCTTGGTTCTGCGCATACTTGTTGAAGCATTCACGAGTATGCAACAGTTTTGGTATCGGAGCAGACCAAATAAAGGATCTGCTCACAAGGTAAGTCTGATTTAGGAATAGATTGCTTATTTAATCTTCCAAATCAGCTCTGCATTACTATCGAGATTAAAAGTTGCAATTTTTTTTTTCCTTTTTTTCGGCATTCTGTTTAAATCCGGCATTTCGTTTCAAATCGGTATTCTGACTTTCAATTCGGGATTCTGTTTTAAATCGGTATTCTGTTTAATTCGGTATTCCGATTAATTGGTATTCTATTTAATCCGATATTCTATTTTAATTCGATCTTCTGATTCTAATTCGTTATTCTGTTAAAATCAGTTTTCTGATTTAATTCGGCATTCAATTTGGTATTCCATTTTAATTCGGCATTCTGCTTTTAATCCGGTATTTTGATTTTCAATCGGTATTTTGTTTTATTTTGGTATTGGAATTAGGGTTACGATAAATTTCAGTTTTTCGTTCAAATTGGGAAATTCGAATGTTTTGGAACCGTAAAACCGAGAATTTCGCGGAATCGCGGAAAAGTAGGGTTGGAATCCAAAATTTTCGCATTTTTTTTTTTTTTCTTTCCCTAGTTTGAGGAATTCCAAATACGGACTCGGGCCTTTGAAAATCGGACTTTTGTAGGTTGAAATTCCCGAAATTTTACGTTTTTCAAAAATTCGAGGGTTTTTCTTCCTGACTATCCGAATTTTTTTTTGGCAAACTGTTCGGAATCGTTCCCTCAGAACTGCAACTTCCGGGTAGTTCACTAATAAACGGTGAACTCCCGCGAATTTTTTTTTTTTTTCTTTCCCTAGTTTGAGGAATTCCGAATACGGACTCAGGCCTTTGAAAATCGGACTTTTGTAGGTTGAAATTCCCGAAATTTTACGATTTTCAAAAATTCGAGGGTTTTTCTTCCTGATTTTTTTTCTTTCCCTAGTTTGAGGAATTCCGAATACGGACTCGGGCCTTTGAAAATCGGACTTTTGAATCGTTCCCTCAGAACTGCAACTTCCGAGTAGTTCACTAATCAACGGTGAACTCTCGAACTATAGGTGATCTCAACGGATACCTAATCTTTCACAATTTAAAAATTGTTAATTTATCATTATTGCAATTATTGTTTTATTGATTATTATTAAGAGAGTATTAATTCGTTATTAATCATTAATTAAATATTATTGATTATTAATTCATTATTATTTCTTATTACGAATTTTTAAGTTGTTTTGGGGGAAAGTTTATCTTTTTTACTTTTGATTAGGTGTCTAAGTCCATAATTGGGACAGGGACTGTATGCGAATTGCTTGATCTATTCCACCCCTGTGCCCACCCTCTCCCTCTGACTGTTCTGCGACCATTCGGACCGGCCAGCCTTCACAGCAGTTTCCTGATGCCAACAGGGCAAGCCACCGAACAGCAGCCACGACGCAGCAAACGGATCGCAGATCTCCAACAACAATCTGCAGTTCGACAGCAGCCACAGACCAGCACACAGATGGCGACCACGCCTAACAACGGAACGTCGTCCGAGACGTCGACATCTAGTAATGCCGAACCCTTGCCTGTCTATCCTCTTCAAGGGCCGAACGAGTCCATCTCGGACTACATTCAGAGAGTGAAGACCTATACGAACTCAGTCACCTTTGCCAAGGAACGGCAAGATGCTGCCGAAGCAAACAAACAGAGGCTGGCAGCAGAAGCTGCAGCCCAAGCCCGCGCAAATATGCAAAAGGCTCAAATCCGCATGCAGCAGCAAGCTAACCGACGTCGACTCCCATGTCCTTTCCGCGAGGGAGACCTTGTTTGGGTCCTCTCCAAGGAATTTGCGCTCGAGCAGGACATTTCACGCAAACTCCTTCCGAAATGGTTCGGACCATGGGAAATTACTTCTGTCGTTGGAGACGACCCCGCAGGTCCTTCCTTTGTGGTCAACATTCATCCGCACCTTCCAGTGCAGCGGGTCTTCCACGCGTCGAAGCTGGCCATCTACACGCCACCTTCCGCTGACGAGTTTCCGGGCCGACGATCACAGGATCTGCCTTCTATGGACGGACATCAGGAAGTCGACCGAGTCATCACGCACCGCAAGTATGGCAACAAGCCAATGCAGTTCAAAGTCACATTCAAGCAATGTGCGCCTGATGACACTCGGTGGATCTCTCGTGCAGACTTGCAGACTTCTGCACCCCTTATCTTCGCCAACTATGAGAAGCGACGACTTGCCAAGGAAGCAGCTCGTCCCGCCCGACCCACCTCGGTATCGGGCAGACAACTCCGCCCTTGTAGGTTGCTCGGTCTTTTAAGAGGGGGAGTGTGTTACACATTGTGTCACACGCGCCTGGGTAGGCCTGACATATTGGGGTTCAGGGGCCGGTCAAGGCCCAAGGCCGTACCTTTACCGCGTCGGAGCCATTCTAGGCCGCCGGTTGGCCCTTTTAGGCCACTTACAGACCAGACTCGACGGGCAGGCCCAAACGACATTACCGTTTGGGCCTGGCGGCGCTCTTGAGGCTGCCGCCCGCCGGTCTGATCTGAACCGACGATCTAGACGATTCAGATCACGGCCAGGCCTCGCAGCCGGCCTCTTTTCCACCGGTACTTGATACCGGTCCGGCCTCATTGTGGGGCATCGAGCAACTGGACGCTGCGGTAGCGCCAGCTCGTTTCGGTTCAGCAGCAGGAGCATTAGCGCCAGCGCTATTCTTAGCGCAGCGTGGAGCAGCAGCAGTAGCGCAGCAGAAGCGGCGAGCGAGGAGCCAGGCAGCAAACCATCAGCAGCGTGGCGGCCATAGCCGCCTTCGACCTGCAGTCGGATTGCAGCATAGCCAGGTACTAGGAGGTGAGGGAGTTCCTCCTCCCCCCACGGTCCCGGCTCTCTCCTCCTTACCACCTCCTCCGCTGCCATCTTCTTCTTCTTCAGACTTCTTCTTCTTCTTCTTCTTCTTCTTCTTCATACTTCTTCTTCTTCTTCTTCTTCTTCTTCAGACTTCGTCTTCTTCTTCTTCTTCAGACTTCTTCTTCAGACTGGAGACTTGATACTAGTTGGACAGAGATCAGTGTTGGATTTCGGTGGTAAGAGGTTGTGGTACTTACCGGATTCGAGACTTGGAGATTGTTGGGGTTGATACTCGGCGGCATCACAGATCGGACACCGTTTACATTAGGACTTTGTACCTCCGACATTGGTGACTTATTGTCCACGACATTTTGATCTTGTTCGATGACATTTTGGACTACCATATCGGTGACCTACTGGATTCTATCTCAGTGACATCTGGTGCTACCTACATCTCCCACCTCTTTCGTCTCTTCCCCCACCTTTCGTCTGTGTATGATTGTACGGGGCCTGAGCATCCTCTATGATTGGCTCAGACCCCACCATCTCACGATTGTTTGTGTGTTGAGTGATATCTGTGTGAGTCGGTCTATGTGAGTCAGTCTATGTGAGTCAGTCCATTTATCAGACTTCCGCTGCATACATGCTCATCCTACATTGGTTGATCTCTTGGTTCTGCCCATACTTGTTGAAGTATTCACGAGTATGCAACATTCTATCACAATGTGCCACATGGCACGTCAATCAGTCCTCATCAGTGAGCTGGCGCAATGTCGACGTCAAGATAACCAGGTACGTATCCACTATCGCCCCACAGACATGATGTCCTCCCGAATGTCGTCGAAACAGTCGCGTAGCCTCACCACATCAGCAATAATAATATACGTGGCATCGGCCACGTCAGCATACCCATAAGAAAATTGAAAGCCAGCCACCATGCCGAGCCGGCAGAGCATCGCCGTATTTCGCCGAATTGCCAGCGTAGAGCCAGCGTCCAGCCAGCGTCGCGGCGTCGCGCCAGTGTTGTCGTCAAAGCGCGAAGTCAGCATTGACACAAGACAGAATGTGTCCAAAGCCAAGAAGTCAACGCTTATGTAGCGTTGACGCGGGGTCTGGGCCCCAGATGTTGCATCCCTCGGCCGTCAAGATCTCAATGCAAATAACGGCCAAGATTGGCCTGAAACAGAATTCCCTATGGCCTTGAACCTGCGCACAACAAGTGAGTGTATCCGACCAAGGGCCTGGGCGCGGTACCTTTGACCTGACAGTTGACTTGGACCCTTGACTTTCCAGGGGGCAATGTGTGGTCGCACTGCCTGGTGCAGGCCGTGTTTGGCCTGTGTCGTCTGGGCGCAGTTTTGGGCCCCCAGACTGCTGTAGAACACGGGTTACTGCAGTAATCTGAAGGGTCCTCGCAGCAATTTCGTGCGGACCCTCCACCAAAATCGAGGCAGGCAGCTAATATGAAGTGAAGCACGAGCTGGCCGACACGAGCTGGCCGAATATATACTCAGGATTTGAATTCAGGTCTGTGTTTCAGCAGTTATGGGTTGCTCACTTAGCAAGGCCCTGTTGGTCTCGGCAAGTGATTCTCAGGGCTTGGTTGCACTACTCACCAAATGTGCAAAATAAGAATGAATCCTCTACTAGAACGTGGGATAGAGCCACCATATGTTTTGTCTTTTTTGCATGTGGTGAGTAGAGGCCGTTACAGCCACTGCACGTATTCCTAAGAAAAGAGAAACAAGAAAAAAGAGAATTAGTGACTCATAACCATGATGCACAGACCTGAATTGGAATCCAGACTATATATTCTCGGCCCACACACACAAACTGGAAGTCTAAAGTTTATCTCTGCTCCACGTGGGGTCCTCACTAATTCGTTGCAGGGGCCCTTCGAAAAAGAGACTGGACACAATTAGGACATGCACATCCACACGCACAGACATGTGCCCACGGTTTCGAGGTATGGTGTGGGCCCGACTTTTTCCCCTCTTGCTTTCTGATTTTTAGAAGCGAGGGGCATGTTTGGCCACCCCACCCTATCCTTTCAAATTTTTTTTTTGCGTGTGATGCGCCGCATCACGTGAGCGGGCATGCATGCGCGTGCACTCTGCGCCACATGTGTCGCAACCCCACGCACGGGATGCGCCGCACGTATGATCCAATCCATCAAAAAGAAAAAGAAAAAAAAAGTGCCTTGTCAGCAAGGAGGACGTCTGAGTAAATAGTGCAGTGAAGCCAAGTTTCTCATTAGTTTTCTTTTTTTTTCCTGATTTCGCTTTCAATGGATTGTTTTTGGGCCCACCATCCTCTTCCCTCCGAACGTACGCCATGTCGGATCGCTGTTCATCTTGCCACGGTCGCAGTGTATTGCGTTTTGGTGAATATTACGAGTCCGTGAACTAGTGGTTTAAACCACCAGTACTTACCTAAAGTTGTGCCTGTTAACAAGCAACAATTTTAGGAAGCGTACAGGCCACTACAGAAGCGCTCGAATTCAACAGACTAAACACGTTTTCTACTCGTTTTTTCCACGGCCGATAGCTGGGACGAGTACTGGTGGTTTAAGTACACGTTAACTCACTACCCTGTCTTGAAAATTGTTCATCAGTCACTACCTTTCATTGTCACAACTAACGCAAGTCAGTATGGAATTGGGCCGGTGCTACAACGGGACGATGGAAAGGGCTATAGACCAGTTAAATTCATGTCGAAGCGCTTGCCATCAGACAAAGTGGCTAACTCCACATATGAAAAGGAATTGTATGCCCTAGTTGAAGCTCTGAACACTTGGAAGCACTACTTGCTCAGCAAACACTTCACTGTCTACTTGGATCACTCGACTTTGAAGTGGATTAAAACACGACCTCAGTTGTCTGACAAGTTAGTACGATGGTCAGTGTTCATCGACACTTAGACAAAAGCGGTTAGCAGGGACCCCAACCCTGGTTAACCCCCTCAACCTTGAAAAGTGCATTGGAGATCATTTTTTTAGTTTTTTCTGTTTTTTTTTCTTTTGCCCTGTTTTTTTTTTGGTCAAGGTCTGTGTGTGCTAAGTTTGGTGTTTGTTGGGGTCTTGGAGTTGACTGTTTTGGCTAGCCCTGAAAAATCCTGAAAATCCTGAAAACTGAAAAGAGTGAATTTTGCATGAAAACACACTTTTGTTGGGGTCTTAAAGTTTTTTTTTTCAATTTTTTTTTGGCAAGTAGTTAGTATGATCTCCACTCTATCAATTGGTGGCAAGTTTGGTTAAAATGACCTTTGGGTTTTATTATAAATAGCCTGACAAGTGGTCTGGAAATTGAGGCCTCCGTTAACCGTCTCTCACTGAGCTAAAGAACAAGATTTGCAATGGGTAATGTTGAGCAGCGCTTTGGTTTCAAGAAGACGTTTGCTAATAGACATGAGCTTTTCGAGTGGCAAGGAATGAGAACTTGTCATGTATGCAGGAGAAACAAGAAACCTCATGCTCAGACCACTCCCTATTCGAAATAAACTAGGTGAGTCCATCTCCATTGATTTTATGAGTCTCACCAAGAGTCGGGACGGGAACAGTCGGGTAATAGTTATGGTGGATAGGCTCTCTAAATATGCAATGTTTATTCCTTTACCCTCTGAAGCCGGAACGAAACTCGTCAAACAGAAGTTCCAAATGCGTTGGGTTTCCAATACAGATTTCCGAAAAACATTGTATCTGATCACGAAGTACGGTTCACGGGCCAGCAATAGCATAAGTTATGGAAGTCTATGGCACTAGACTGACCATGTTGTCAGGTAGACATCCTGAAATGAATGGCTAAACTGAACAAATGAACGCGTGTGCCAACAACTTCTGCGCATGTACATTAGACCCGACCAGATTGAGTGGGATGAGAACTTACCTAAGATTGCGGGTGCATATAACAACAATGTAGACTCTGTCACGGGTAGGACACCCAATGCATTGCACAATGGTTGGAAGCTAAGACGGCCTATTGGTGCTTTGACCAGGGAACAAGTCCAACGGCTACCCCAAAGTCAAGGAGAATATGCGGAAGGCCCAAGTCCAAATGATTGAACAAGCGAACAAAAAAAAAAAAAACACCGTGAACCGTCTCAGTTCAAAGAAGTTGACTTGGTGTGGGTAAAGTCGAGCGAATTCTCCTTTGAGGAAGGAGTATTTTGGAATTACTGCCTGTCAATATCGACCCTGGGAAGCTCTCAAGGTGGTAGGGGATACAGACGGACCGTCATATCCCATTGACGTACTCCCACATCTAAAGACGTACCCTGTCTTTCATGCGTCTAAACTGCTAGGCCCAAAGGTCAAAGTCAACCCGCTGGTCAGCCACGACCGTTGATCAGATGCACATCATTGGTTGTCTGCAGGTATCCAGAAGAATCCCATCCAAGTGGGACACATGGGAAATCTGCAATTGCACAGCATCCAAGCCATTGGCTTCCGATTGATCAGGGCTGTCGACCCCCGGAGACCAGAGGCTGGTCAATGTGAGTCAACACTATAAAGTTGAACTAGCCCCTACTTGGAGAAGCATTCAGCCTTGCGCTGGCTTGACGCTAGCACGACATTGCGAGGCTGCAGAGAGATTATGCTGGCGCCAGCTTTGCTCTTCGAGCGCCAGCTCAAGAGGGAAGAGTCTGCTTGAGCGACCAGCGCCGCCACAGATTCAGACACTGCTAAGAGAGCGGTGGAGGAGGAGGATAACGGTTGTCAGATTGGTGTATGCGATGAGGGGAAGCTTACCTGGACAACGGCCTGGTGTCAGGGGCACCCAGGGAAAGGTCAAAACTGGCCTCCACTTGGAGAGCATTCAGTTGACTCTGAGAAAGTCAAAGGTCAACCCCAAAATGGAAATCCTGGCCCAAAGGTCAAAGGCAACCTGCTGGTCAGCCACTGCTGTCAATCAGATGCAAATCATTGGTTGTCTGCAGGTATGCAGAAGATTCCAGTCAAAGTGGGACACATGGGAAATCTGCACTGCACAGCATCTAGGCCAAATGCTTCCAATTGATGTGGGCCGTCGACCCCAGGAGACGACAGGCTGGTCAACGTGAGTCACGACTATAAAGTTAACCCAGCCTCTGTTTGGAGAGCATTTGGCCTTGTGCTGGCTTGACGCTCGCACGACATTGCGAGGCTGCGGGGAGATTATAATGGCACCAGCTTTGCTCTTCGGGCGCCAGTTTCAGAGGGAAGAGTCTGCTTGAGCGGCCATCGCCGCCACAGATTCAGACACTGATAGGAGAGTGGGCGCGGAGGAGGAGATCAGGGCTGTGAGATTGCTGTATACGATGAGGGGAAGCTTACCTGGAGTTACCTGTGACGTCATGTTTCATATGCTGCTCGTCTCCAAGTAGATGAAGAAGATCTGCGCCATCCTCCCTGATTGGTGCTGATGTGGATGGTGGATGGGTGCCCCGTTGTGACCTGCTCATTGTATATGTCAGAGATCGTCAGAGGAGAACTGAATTGTCAAGGTGGCGAGAGAGGGAGATTCCCGAGGAGGAAGTGCGCATGAGGAGGGAACTATTGCTTTACTGATTCTCGTGGGAACTCTCCTCCTCCTCCTCTCTGTCTTATCTCCTCCTCTCCTCACTCTCTTCTCTGGGGTATGGGATATTGGGAGATTGCACGTACTTCGGGCAAGGACACATAAATGATTTTCGGAGACATTGTTTTGGCGCTGAGTCAGACTTGTATGACGACACTGATTGGCTTCTCATCTGACCGAATTAATCGCACAATAAGATCAGTACCAATATAGCCAATTTTGCTGCAGGTTGTGTAGATAGATGGATCTACATTCTCAATTCAGGGCTGGCATCTATAATTGTATTTCCTCTTTGATTTGGAGTGATGATATCTTCTCTGGTTTCAAGTAGAATGGCTTCTGGTCATCTTACATCAGGTTCCGGGTCAGATATTGCACTCCAATGGGATGGCGCACCCGTTTTCCAGCTCAGCCCTTGTTCTATTTTCAATCTGAAGCCAGGTAATGGCCCCAGTAATCTCATTGTATCTTAATTTGATAATTGAAGCCTTGGGCACCCGGCCTGTTGATCAAAACAAGAGAGCGAAAAAAAAAGGGTGCCTCACCTGCTGCTCAGTGACTGGATGGTACAGACACAAG
>BFEA01000585.1:481728-511421 GCA_003427395.1 Chara braunii
TCGTACCATGGTTGTAGAGGATTACGTTGAGGGAGTCCAGGCGTATTTTCGCCTAGAGAAGGATGGGAAAGTGGAAAAGGTCCTCCACTCCCTGCAGAAGTTGAAGTTGGGACTATTTGGGCCTGTGTCGAGACTCGGTGTTGACGACATTCCCATCTTCCCCTCCTCTTTGTCTAACCCCTCCTTCTTCGTCCTTGTATGGTTGGGGCTGGCGCAGTCTTCCTGTGTGAAGCGCCAGACCCCCTTCACACCAGATAACGATGATGATGATGTGTGTCAGGGCTGCATTGCAATATTGATTGTTCGGATCATTAGTATCTAAGTCTTCCGCTGTGTTATCTTGTACTTTGTATTGAGAGGTCTGTTCTTGTTCTGGTCTGCACGTTACAGTATGCAACAGAGAGAGAGAAAGAGATCATGCAAATAACATAGGCATGAAGTCAGGTACCATGACTGCATCAAAAAAATGCTCAGTGTTATTCATGCTGTGAGAGCAGTACTTGCTTACCAAGGAGCAAAAAACTCAACAAGCCAGATGTCTTTGCTCTTCAGCACCGAGTCTTTGAAGTTGCTGTCTGTCAGTTCCACAGATGCGCTCTTCCCTTTCTTCCCACCTCCACTTCCAGCCTTGCCAGTTAACCTCTGTGATACCATTGCCTTCACCTGCACGTGGAAAATAAAAACCCATCAGATTGAGAGACAGTTAACGGTGGCCCAGATTCGGCCATCGAATCATGCTTTTTATGAGAGATCAGTGATCACACGAAATCCACACTGGAGTCCAGAGATGCAAAGTCCAGATATGAGCATCTTAGAAATTCTAACAAATCATCACATTAAACAGTTTCAGAGATCCAGTTACCAAGCGCTCAACAGCGCAGAATTCAGCAACCCAATACCAGCATCCTCATCTAAGGTAGGTGACTCTCTTCTCTCCGTGGCTCACTCTCTCTTTCTTTCTCTGTCTTCTCTCTCTCTGTCCCTCCTGGCCTTCTTCATGCATGCGCTCTCTCTCTCTCTACTTGAGAATCTTCACTCTGAATACATCCGCTTCTACTCAGCTCTATCCCTACTACTAACTTATGCGGCTATGGCAGCCTTCCCTCTCAGTGCAGCGCCGCCCAGCAGGGCTCTCGTGAAACGGTTTTCACCTTTTGCAGTAGCAGATGCAGATCCCAGGGCTCGATCCCTAGTCCCCACCTTACCTGTGTACAGTACCTGTGTCGACCCGTAGAGTTGAACCCACGACCTGTGTGTTAGTAACAGTGATAGGATTGTCATAGGGTCCATAGGAAGCCAGGGTTCGATCTGTAGGTCTGTCGAATAGAAGTCTTAGTGAGTTCCACCAGTCTTAGCTGTAGCCTTCTAGAAGGTCGGCAAGTGGGCAAGCGGGCAAGTGGTGAGTCAACTGGTGGACTAAACCGCAGCGCGATTGCAGTACGACCCCAGTGGGATAGCAGTGAGTCCCCGTTCAGTCAGCGGTCAGGTCCAGTCAGTCCCAGTCCGGTCCAGCAACTACCACGAGGGACTGTGAGCACCATGGGCCGATGGCATTCAGAAGTATAAATCAAGAGGCAGCACCCAGCCATTCATTCATTCCTGCGTGAGCCATGCGGAAGCGCTGCCACAGCGGCTTGTGCAAGGAGGTCTGCAGTGAGCCCAGAGCTGAAGTGGGCGAGAGAGAAGGAGCGTCGCATAGCGATAAGGTAGAGGCGGACATAGCCGCCATAACTAGAGTTAGTGTGTAGCGAGTGTGTGTGTGTGTGAGTGTTCAGAGAGTTGCATGTGGGATATCCAGGGTGATCCGGTGCATGTGAACAGAGAGTTGTTTGGGCGCTGAGTCGCCATAGCAATCGAAAGTGAACTCGTATCTGGATTGTCATATCTCTGAGTTTTGAGTGGGAGCATGTCGCCAGTTTGCTGCGCTGTTGTTTACATGCATGAAAAGTGTGAATGAAAGCGAGTCTGATTGCATTGGTATCGGAGCTGGTACCCGCTACTCCACGCGTCGAGTTGTGTGTCGCAGGAGTGATGCGCCATAGCAGAGGTGGCCGCCGAGAGTCATAGTCAGCCATAGCGGACCTTAAGGTTGGAGAAGCCGCCGCACACCTGCAAGAAGAGACCACAATGAAGAAGAACACAGAGAGAGAGAGAGAGAGAGAGAGAGAGAGAGAGAGAGAGAGAGAGAGAGAGAGAGAGGAAGGTTGAGCGATACAAGATTGGGTTACTACGTACCTGCTGCGCTAGAGATATCGCTACGGTGTGTGTGAGAGAGAGAGAGAGAGAGAGAGAGAGAGAGAGAGAGAGAGAGAGAGAGAGATGAGCGATACAAGTTCGGTTGTCACTGACCTGTGAAGTGAGCCGCGCAGTCCCACGAAGAAGAAGATTTCGGCCATAGCCGCGAAGTTTGACCACGGAGTGACGAAGGAGAGAGAGAGAGTGGACAGAGGGAGGAGACCGAGCATGAGAGAGAAGCCATAGCCGAGAAGAGGAAGAGAGAGAGACGATAAAAATAAAAAAAAAACAGGAGACAGTCAGGGTGAAGAGGGGAGAGGCGAGGTGAAGGGAAGGAAGGTGAAGGGTGGCGACGAAGGTGAAGACGGCCGCCATAGCCGGGGAGTTGACCGCAGGCGTTGACCAGAGTTGAACGGGCGTTGACCGGGGTTGACCGAGCGTTGACCGAGCGTCGACCGAGCGTTGACCGAGCGTTGACCAAGGCGTTGACCAAGCTGGAGCCGATAAAATATCGCAAAGCCTTCAGCCTATCCCTCGCCCTATGGATGAGCACACACCCTGTGGTACTTGCTGAGTCCAGTCTGTCTGTCTCTTCTTTCTGCATCGAGTCTCTTCTGTCTAGGTGATAGTACTCCGTGGATGAAGGATAGGCCTTGTTGACCAAACCCCTACCAGACCTAGTAGGGCTAAAAACTGTGTCTGACGACTGGACTGTCCCAGAGGCCCAACCCTCCCAAGGACCGGTACAGACCGGCGGGCTGCTCGGTGTGGCACGGTAGGCCCGAAAGGCTGAGTTGTGGTGGGCTGCGCAACAGGCAGTCCAAGTGTTGAGAGACCTGCTGATCGCATCATCCTATCTGCGACATTAAATAATTCCTGAGGAGTTACGAGGGATCTCCTTAAATGCCTCCTGATCAGCAACAGGTCTAGTAATGACAGCCATAGTGTAGGTCTAGGCGAGAGATCCATGTTGGGAGGATCCCTGTCCGGATTCTGTGAGTCTTTAGATTGAGTCAATAGGTTTGTCAGTCTACGTGGTGACGTTGGGAACCGTCAATCCGGTTGTGCACTTATCACCATGGTTGAGACCCATAGTGGGACGAGCACTAGCCCCTACACCCAGGAGCAACAGGAGAAGATGGCCGCCCCAGTGAGAGAAAATAAGGAGAGAAGAAAGCTCCTGAAGCAAGCGAAGCTGAAAGCTATGGCAGAGGAGCAGGCAGCAAAGATGAAGGAATTGGAGGAGGAGATGGAAAAGAAGAAGAAGGCTGCTGAAGAAGAAGCGGCAGCAGAAGCAGAAAAGGAGAGAAAACGCAGGGAAGTGAAGGGAGAGAGTAGTGGCACGGCGAATGAGGACGCCACAATGGAGAAAAAGATAAGTGAGTGGATCGCTAATTTATCGTTGGGGGACAACGAGGAGGCAGAGTTTTATGTGCCCCAAGACGAGAGGGATGCGTTAGCCCAGGAGCTAGCGACAATGGAGGACCCTTTGGAACGGCGAGAAAGGGAGGAAGAGAAGAAGTTGGAGTGGAAGTTGAGGATGAAGAGGGAGAAGAAGAGAAGGAGGGGCGAAGTTCATAGGCTGTAAGAGAGTGTCGACAAGAGGTCCAGGGGCAGCCACACATCTCTGCCAAAATGGACAAGATGTTGGGATATCTGGAAGTGTTGAGTATGGCCTGGTTGGAGGAGCGCCAAGCAAATAGGGGTCAGGATGTGGCCCTGAGTGCCATGCGCTCAGGATTTAGAGACTTTGCGCGCAATATGGTCACCCGCGTTGGAGGAGAAGTCTGACGCTTGAGGGACAGCGTGGGGAAGTTCTGTGAAGGCGCCATCGAAGGTGCCAAAGCAGTAGCCGCTATAGAGAGCGAGGCCAGGCCCCGCTAGGACCCCGTTAAGCTTAAATTCCCAGATGCATACGGGGGAAAGAAGGAGGAGAATTTTGATAACTGGGAGGCGAGCGTCAGTAGCTGCGTGTACCTACAGCACATCCTGACTGAGGAACAAGTCCTCGTCGCCTTCCAGGCCCTCAAGGACGAAGCGGCCAGTTTTGCCAGATCTCTTGCGCGCGCAGCCGGTTGTGAAAACAACCTGGTTGCATACTCTAAGGTCACCCCCCTTCCTCAATTCTTCAAGCTCCTGAGGGAGTAATTTGCTGATCCAATGAGCGGCGTCAGAGCCTCTGATAAATTACAGACCATCCACTCACGACAGTGGCGGAGTGCAAGAGCACTCAAGGGCGTCATGGACCACTTAGTAGTCGTCCCAGACCATGGGGTCACTGAGCCCCGATTGGTCCAACTATTTTATCGTGCAATACCAGAGGTCCTGCGTGGGCATTTCTTTGATAGGTCTCAACAGGCCGACATCACCTACGATGTGTTGAGCAGAGAAGTGGTCCTGTTTGAGTCAAAGTCCATGCCAGTTTCCACTTTCTGGCATAAGGACTTGGAAAAAGGAAAGAAGTGGAAGGGTCGTACCATCTCTGGCCAAGTGAGGGCCAAGGATCACATGATCCTTACCTTAGAACAAGGTGGTACAAATGAAGTCCCCTACAGTGAGATTGAGTGGGGGTTAGAGGAGGATGACAGCAGAGTAGGGCAGGGGAGGACTTATGCGGTTGTCGCGGCTGGAGGGAGGCCGCAAGGTAGAGGAGGAGGCCAGGGCCAAAGGGGCCAGGCCATGGTAGGCCGAGGACCGGGCGCACAGGGGGTTGGCGGACAAGGGAACCGCCAAGTGGGAGGTAGGGGTCAAGGTCCCCCGCCAAATCACCAAGGTTTTTGTCGGTCCCCACATCGACGAGGTGGAAGGCCACCACAAGGAGGATGGCACCCAGGCTTGCCACAGGGCAGGCCTTGGGAGGATTTGGGCTTGGACCAGCACGTCTGACTAGAACGCGTGGACTTGGGTACGTGTTTTGTGGTGACCCGGCCCACGTAACTAAATTTTGTCCTAAGTATGGACAGGCTCGATGGGCTGCCCAGCAGTCAAAAGGCAGCCGCCAGTAGGGGTCGCAACTGCCCCTACTTCAAGGTCATGTGGGGAATCGAGCGCGAGCACACAGGAACTCCCAAACCACATGAGCCTATGGCAGAGGTTGCAAGCCCGTGCCTAGCTAGCTGTCCAGAGACTGCTTGTGTTAGCGTCTCTCTAGGCACGTCCCTCACAGGTGTGGCAGAAGAGCTGAAGGAGACGATGCCAGTCTGGGCCAAAATGAAGAAGGAGAGTAAGGGACAACTGATCTTGGTAGATGTAGAAGTGTTTAGAAGTATGGATGGCAGATATGACATCGACGGCATTGTAGATGAAGATGTATTTAGGACAGGAGGTAGAGGTCGTCCACAAAAACAGTATAAGGTCCGGTTTGCTTATCAGGAACCGGAATACGACCGCTGGTTTACTAGGATAGAACTTCTAGAAACAGCTCCTGACATAGTCAGAGCTTACGAGCGTGATAAGAAGGGTAAAGGTCCTTGGAGGACCTCGAATTTAGGACGTCGGGAGTGAAACGGTTTTCACCTTTTGCAATAGCAGATGCAGATCCCAGGGCTCGATCCCTAGTCCCCGCATTACTTGTGTACAGTACCTGTGTCGACCCGTAGAGTTGAACCCACGACCTGTGTGTTAGTAACAATAATAGGATTGTCGTAGGGTCCATAGGAAGCCAGGGTTCGATCTGTAGGTTTGTCGAATAGAAGTCTTAGTGAGTTCCAGAAGTCTTAGTTGTAGCCTTCTAGAAGGTCAGCAAGTGGGCAAGTGGGCAAGTGGTGAGTCAAGTGGTGGACTAAACCGCAGTGCGATTGCAGTACGACCCCAGTGGGATAGCAGTGAGTCCCCGTTCAGTCAGCGGTCAGGTCTAGTCAATCCCAGTCCGGTCCAGCAAGTACCACGAGGGACTGTGAGCACCATGGGCCGATGGCAAAGGGCAGACCAACGAGTTTCAAAAGTATAAATCAAGAGGCAGCGCCCAACCATTCATTCATTCATGCGTGAGCCATGCGGAAGCGCTGCCACAGCGACTTGTGCAAGGAGGTCTGCAGTGAGCCCGGAGCTGAAGTGGGCGAGAGAGGAGCAACGTAGCATAGCGATAGGGTAGAGGCGGAAATCAAGAGGCAGCGTCCAGCCGTTCATTCATTCCTGCGTGAGCCATGCGGAAGCGTTGCCACAACGACTTGTGCAAGGAGGTCTGTCGTGAGCCCAGAGCTGAAGTGGGCGAGAGAGGAGCAGCGTAGCATAGCGATAGGGTAGAGGCGGACATAGCCGCCATAGCTAGAGTTAGTGTGTAGCGAGTGTGTGTGTGTGTGTGTGAGTGTTCAGAGAGTCGCGTGTGGGATATCCAGGGTGATACGGTGCATGTGAACAGAGAGTTGTTTGGGCGCTGAGTCGCCATAGCAATCGAAAGTGAACTCGTAAATGGATTGTCATATTTTAGTGGGCGCATGTCGCCAGTTTGCTGAGTTGTTGTTTACATGCATGAAAAGTGTGAATGAAAGCGAGTCTGATTGCACTCGCGCACATGCTACTCGCAGATAGGCACAAGCGCTTCAGCAGCACTTCCACACTTCTCACGAATGCGCCATCTCCCTGAAATGTGGCCGGCCAGTCATTACATTGACTTGGACTGAGCCTCAACTCATCCCAGCCTCTGGTTCCTTTGGCTTGACTTGGACTCGGTACCACATGCTCACAGCCTGCTTGCTTCCGAATGTCAAGGCCTGGTACTTTTCCCAAATTTTCATTGGTGTGCTGCTGCTCGAGTCTGTGTGTCACGACTTTTCATCTGTGGAACATGACTTTTGACTGTCAGATGTGACTCTTGCCCCTGGGATACGACTTTTGCCTAGAGAAGTGACTTGTCAGATGTGACTTCAGCAGCACTTTCAATATGAGACGTGACTTTTACCTACAGAATGCAACTTTTGCCTTTGGGATCTGACTGTTTACCGGGTGCCTGTTGGACTTCACTCCTAAAGGTACCCGACTGTGACCTTTGTGAACTGGCCGACTTGGCTTCCCTTGGCTCGAGACCTTGACCCTGAAATTCGAATTTGGGGTCTGCATTGTGGAATGCCTTTCACTCTCGCCGGCCTAATTTCGAGGTCCTCCGATAAAGTTATAATCTTTATCTATCAACTATGTTGATTCCTCACCTAGTTCTCTCATAGTAAGACACCATATGCGGTGCTGTTTCAATTAGCTCATCCCTAGTAAACCAGGGATCTTCAGAAGGCTCTTGGGGCCTACCCCTGCGTCCGGATCTATTGACATCCTCAGCAACAATGCGGTCGACGTCATTCTTGCCATCCATATCGGGAGGAATCATAGATCTGCGAGACGAAAGTCATTCATTGTTGACACAAGGGAGTAACTTGGAAGCATGAAACACCAGTTTAGTGTGCAAATGCGGAGATCTCAACAACATAGGAAGGACCATCCACATCACCAGTTACGTCGAGAATTTTCCACGGTTCCCTTTACGCAGGCAATAACTTCTTCGAGATGTTCTTCTCTGGAAGAAACTCTTCAGACTCGGCCCAGACCAAATCCCCTATAGCAAACTGTGACGGTTCGCGGTGCTTATAAGGCTGCTCTATCATCTGCTGTTGTGCTTTCCCTATGTTTTCTCTTGCTTTCTATATGTCCTTTTGATACTGCACAACAAACTCTCTAGTCTCTGATGGAAGTCTTTGCACTAGATCAGGGTTAAGACAATTGATGGGCCCACCTGGGCGCCAACCTAAATGGCTAGTTCCATGTGCGTTCGTGCCATAGCCAAATGCACAGAGTTGTTTTAGGCACTAGCGACCTTAGGTACATGTTCATCCCGGTCTATCTGATCTGGTCGGATGTACATGCGCAACACTTGTTGCAGCACTTTGTTTATCTGCTCGGTCTGTCCATTTGTTTCAGGGTGTCCACCTGAAGACATAGTCAGATTGGATCCATACACGCTCATAAGTTGTTGGGGATGCCCGTAGTCCTTTTACACGCTCATAAGTTGTTGCCAGTGCTCGCCCATCAAGGGATGCCTGTAGTCCTTTACCCAATGATTGAAAAATTCCCGAAACACTAGGTCCGTTCTAACTTCCACAGGGAGTGGTATAAAAACAGTAAACTTGCTAAATCTGTCCACTATCACCATAACTTGACTCTTTCCGTTACTACTCTTTACCTTAGTGTCCATAAAGTCTACAGACATGGGGTCTCCGGGACCCAATGGTATAGGCAGTGGTGTAAGTAAAACCAAAGGGAGGCTGCGTGGAACTCCTGTTCCGCTGACAAACTTTGCAGCCTTGTACATAAGCTACACAGTCATTTTTCATACCAGTCCACGCGTAGGAATGCAGGAGGTTAGCATACATCTTCCTCCAGCCAAAATGCTCCATGGTATCGTGGCATTCCCCGAGGATTAGACTGTGAATCTCACGTTTGGGATGCACATTCTGTCGTGCACAACTGTCTTCTCAAACACCAGTCCCTGGGTCACTCTATAATCCGAAACTTCGTGTGGTGTTGTTTGCACCTTGCCAATCAACTGACTATAGACTGGATCACTAGTGTAGGCGGACCTAATCTTCTCTTGTAATTCAGCGCCCGCATCCAAGTATGTTACAATGGCACCAAAGAAATCTGCTCACCTACTTAGGGCATCAGCGACAAAGTTGCACTCCACTTTGACTGGCTTCAGTTTGTAATCAAACTGATCAATCTCCACAGCCCACCTCATCAACTTAGGTGTCATTCTAGCTTGGGTCTTCAGCCAGCGAAGTGTGTCATGGTCTGAATACACTTTGCAATGTTGACCTGAGAGGTAGTGTCGCCAATGATTCAAGGCTTCTCTAAGAGCAAACAACTCTCTCATACGTAGAAGTGGTGACCTTCTCACTAGGTAGTCCACATAATATGAACTGAACAGGTATGTACCCATTTCAATCATTCTGTTGGAGTGCAACACCTATGCCATATTGACTAGCGTCACTCGTAACGATAAACGACAAGGATGGATCAGCGACCTTCAAAATCGAGTACTTTATCAAACACTTCTTTAGACGCTTGAAGGCTGAAGTACAGTCTGTATCCCATTTCCAGACCGTCTCTTTCCTCAACAGCCTATGCAACGGAGCAGCTATTACAGTAAAGTTTCATACGAACTTGCGGTAATAGTTGGCTAGACCAAGGAACTGCAAGGAAAATGAGCAACAACGAAATGACAAATCCAGTTTACACAATCACATTGAAAGCCAAATAGTCACACCGTGTCCAGAGAGCAGCATTGCAGCAGTAATACACCAATGGAGGTTTGTAGTACTGAAAACCAATGTCAAGAAGAGCTTTCTCTCGCCACACCAACACAAGAGTCCAGTCCCTTCACTCTCCTACTTGGCGCTCAGCGCCCAGCCTACTCCTACACAGCTATTATCAGCCCACTAATTGACAATGCAACTGTTGACATCAGCTACAACCCGAACTACTTGAAGATGTCGCCCAAAGCAGACCATCGCCAATACAAGGTATGTGCCCTCACATCGTCATCATCATCATCCCTCACCCTTCCCTAACTTTAAACCCACGTCTTCCTCCCTTACACCCGAAGACCACTCTTGCGCCTCACTGTACTCCAAGCCACCAGCTATGGTGGTTGGGCTATGGCGCTGCCCTCAACAGCGCCCCTTCTTCCCTGCACGACCGCACGTGCTGCACCTCGCCTCTCAGCGCCAGCAGCAGCCCACGAGCCTTTGCTCCAGCTGCGCTGCCGCTAGCATGCGAGTGCCTGAATCAGGCTGGCCGGGGAGAGCTCTTTCCTATATGGAAAGAGCTGGCCTGTTCGCGCAGCCTGGCTGGGCTGGGCCTGGGCCCAGAAGCCTCCGGTAGGCCCCAAGATGTTGTGCTTGTGTGCAGCTACTGGGCCTCTTGCGGTTGGGCCTCCCAACTGTCAATGTATGCTGTGATTCTCGCCCAGGGCCTGCATTCTTTCGCCCAGAAGGCCGTAGAAATGTCTTCGTTGCTCGGCCTGTGTTTCTCTCAACCAATTGGCGCATCGCAACTGCCTGGACCCCAAATATGAATTTGACAGTCGAGGGCCTCTTCTCATATGATAGGCCCGCCTTCACTCAGGGCAGGCACTCTTGCAACAGGGGCCCCCCAGGCCTGTCGAGTACCCAGATCCTCGCCGAACGATCATAGTTCTGTCAAAGTACAAGGTGTCAACCAATTTCTGATTGCTGCCATTTTGGCATCTTCCGGTTTGACCCCATCTCCATCAATCACATGTCCCAGGTATAACACCTGACGCTTAGCCCATTCACACTTCTTTGGGTTCAACTTAAACAGTGTGTCGCGCAACTTACTCGTCACTAAACGTAAGTGTTGTTGGTGTTCCTCTACCGACTTGCTAAAGATCAAAATCTCATCCAAATATAAAACAACAAAATCATGCGTCGCTGGAAGGTAGCAAGGGCGTTAGTCAACCAAAACAGCATGACCCCCCGCCGCCCCCCCCAACCCCTCTCTCTCTCTCTCTCGCGCGCCCACGTGCGTGCCCGTTGTCGAACTTCTTTCCAATCATGCCACCTCTGGCGATCGAAAAGTCAACAGGCTGTCACAAAGGATCTTGTTTGCTTTTCGCAATAAATAAATAAATAAATAGATAAATCAGGCAAATCCCTTCTTGTTGCATGCATCCTGCTTCAAGCGAGATCCTTCAGTTACCGTCTACGACAATGCCTGGTCTTAGGAATTTTTATTATGATTCGGAACAACAATTGCGATTATGCAAATAATAAATCGAAATAAAATGTATGGAACATTATGATTGCTAAATTTAAGAGGTTGAGAACTGTGACATGATCTGAAAGAGCACAACATCAAGCAATGCCAATCAAACGAATTGGGACTGACTAATTCAAGTCAAAAAGAAGATGATTGAGGGAAGGTGAAAACTCGTAACAATCCCAAGAAACGCAGATGAGAAGACGCGGCCAGCACTCGTCAAAAGTCCTCACTCATCCCTCTAAGTCCCATCCTCATTCTCTTTTGATTGTGCGCCCCGAGCGCCTCGAGCAATGTCTATGTACTTCCCGAGATTGTGGTCCGGTGATATGGAGCCACCTAAAGCCCGCGAGTTCCGAATAGAACCATCCAAGGCCAAAGATTCGAAAACTGAGCGTAGCACAAAACTCCTCCCACAGAGAAGGGAAATATGGTCTCAAGAAGATCCCTCGTCGAAGATGAATCAACCAAGAGGGCTTTGTCGCTGCCTCATAGTCAATCTCTGCTGGTGAGACGCACCTCTTGGCTAGATCAACCAGATCACCCCAACAAGAACCATCGATGAAGTAGAAAGGGACCAAACGCAATATATATGAAGCCAAGGTTCCGCAAAGTGATGAAAATGAATGGACAATGCAGCGTTGGCAAAGCATCACAAGCAATGTACATCTATATACATATGAAAATGACACAATGTAGCGCAGTGGAAGACTCAAGGATATGCCCTGACCTATCAGAGACTAACGCGATATCCCATCATACACCACATGTGAGAGGGGGAGGGGGGACCGCATACATGGAAGAAAGGTCCCTCCTTGCACACGCACATAGGGGAGATACCACAGATGAAGAGATGGGGGAGAGGCGAGACGAAGATGGAGATGAGGGAGAAGACCAAGATCGAGATAGCAAAGTCCAAAAATAGTCTCCCTGTCAAATGTCGAATCAATGTTTGCCAAAAAATGTTGAGTCAGATCTTGGGCCTCATGCCCGATGGCACCTATGCTTGTAACCTCTCTCTCTCTCTCTCTAAAAAGAAGAAGCAGGGAGAAGAGATGGAGGGCGAGACAAAAGAGAAGAATAAGATGTCGTCCTCCTCGCTATCTAGCCTGCAGGTAACTGTCGCCATGTACTTACTACCGTTGTGGTCCCTGTGCAGGTCGCCGGCGTGGAGCGCGGCTATGACGCCAGGTAAGTACCGTTGTTTCGCGTATGACCTCCGCCTCACCTCCTACCTACACCTCTACCTCTACTGAGCTACAGCAGCGTGTCGCCCAAGAATTGTGTCTGCCCAGGTAGGGCCCAACTACATGTAGTGTTGGGCCCCGCGGGTGTGCCTCCGTGTGCCTCTGGTCCGAGACCAAAACGTGGCCTACTGGGTCTGGACGTCCAAACCCTCCCTGCTGATGCAGCAGGGTCACCCGCTACTGGACGAACTCGAACTTGGCTCAACAGGGTCTGCCTATGTCCGTATCAAGCCAGAAGTGTGGCCTTGTCCGAACAGACCCAAGGTATGTTCGAACGTACTAAACAACAAATCCAAAGGACGCCTGAACAAACAAAAATAGGACAACACAATAAATAAATAAATAATAAATGCTGCCTCAAATCGAAACCTGCGGCCCTAAGGTTGGTGGTGGGCCTCCAGGGCGCATGCTCGACGAGTGTGCGGCCTGGGCCCTCAGCAATCGTGGGGCCCCCAAAACGGGGCCCGTACATAGGCTCAACATGTGACACCTCCCCTTCCTTATGAAGTCAAGTCGAGTCGAGGGCGAAGTTGACGATCCGATGGTGGAACCTCGACGTGAGTACGGTGTGGAGCCGAAGGTGCTGGCTTGCAAGTCGAGTCGAGGGTGAAGCCAACGATCCGATGGTGGAACCTCAACGTGAGTACGGCGTGGAGCCGAAGGTGCCGGCTTGCCTTGTTGTTCGCGTTCGTAACGAGTGAGAACATCGAGGGTTGTATCCTGAAGGTCCATACGGGTCAACCAGCGGTCAGCCTTATGCCTACAATAAGAGAAATGTACTCAATACTTCGTCCACTTGGTGTCGTAGCGCCGATGCGAAATGATGTCGCTAACCTCCTGAAAATTGTCCATGGAGGGTGGGTCTTGCGAGCGTCCCATGGGAAAGTCACCGTGTTCCGCCGAAGCGAAAAGAGCCAACTTTGAACAGTGGAAGACCGGGTAGACGAGCAAGTGGGCAGGCACTTGAATGACAAATGCGCCAAGGCCCCATCCATTTCGAAAGGAGCTTACGAGAGAGTTCGCGGCTGAATTCCGTGGAGGCGACCAAAACGAGGTCGCCGACGCGAAACGGACAAGAATGAACGGCAATTGGTTTGACGGCTCATGTGTTGCTGCGTCTTCAACATCTGGTGACGTGCCTTGACAAGGAGCTCTTGCATATGTCGAATGAAGATAAAGTGGTTGTCGCTCTCGATTGCCCGTGGGACAATAGTGTCCAACAGTGATGTGAACGGCGAGCTATGCTCGAACTCAGCAGGCGAAATCCCAATAGCCGGGTGAATGGACAAGTTGTAAGCCAAGTCAACGTCCGGCAATGGCTCAACCCAATCCTTTTGGTCTGAACGAATGACAGTGTGAAAAAGAACCTATGCGGTTTGATGCGTGAGCCAAACTCGGTTTGAGAGATGCCCCAGCGTTTGACGAGAGCCAACTGAAAGTTGGACATCAACCGAGTGTTGTGGTTGTAGACAATCTCCTTGGGGTAACCCTTGGTACAACTCCAACCGGGGTAAAGAACCTCAGCCAACTCCGGTGCCTTGGCGTGATAGCGACAAGGCTAAAACGTGGCAAACTTGGTAAGTCTATCGACCACAACGAGGATCCCATCCACACTGGTCTTGTCCTTGGGGAACGGCTCGCTGATGTCTATGGCAATCGATTCCTGTCGTCCGAAGGGGATCGGTAATGGTCACAACTCACCGAACAGACGATGATTGCGGGGTTTGCAACGTTGATAAACCTCTCATGACTCGCAATGGCGTGTGACGTCGCAAAGAAGTCCGGGCCACAAAAAGCATTCGTGAAGTCAGCCAATCGTACGATTGGCTCCAAAGTGTCCGATAGCGGAAGTGTCGTGGAACTCGCCAAGAAGCCCGCGTACTCGAGTGTGGATCACTTCGTATGCGAAGAAGATCCTTCCCCCACGAGTGGACTAGCAAGTAGCTCTCTTGGATCCGATAATGCAAAGGCAGCAAATTTGAAGATGCGCAGTTCGCATATTTATTGTGAAACTCGGGTTCGACTTGACAGCCGCGGATGAAGCTGTTCCTTAAGTCGTAATCATTCTCGAACGTCAAGTAGACCGTGGTACAAAGGTCCGAGTGCTGCGAAAGAGCATCCACAAAACGGTTCAACTTTCTCGGGATGTGATCGGGGAAGAAGTCAAACTTATCGATGAAGGCTATCCAATAGGCAATGGTATTATTGACCGTGTCTTGCGATTTGTAGAAGACCAACAAATCGTTATCTGTGACCCATTGGAATTGATGTCGACCAAGGAGAAAGTGCCACCACCGCTTAAGTGCATCTACGACAACCAACAACAACTCATTTCGTGTGTGATCAATTGAGTGCACGACGAGCACCTTTTTGCTAAAGTACTCGACCGGGTGCCAATCCATGCCAACGTGTTGCTCGAAGACGACACCAATGCCATAGTCGGACGCATCGTTAGTGACGCGTGTTGGCAAAACCATGTTATAAATGCGTAAAACCTTTGCGGATAGCAAGGCGGCTATGAGGGCCAAAATGGTTCCCATATATTGTCACCGAAGTCGAGCGGCCAATCCTCGCATTGAAGTTGGTTAAATGGGCCGCTCATGCGATAAATGCATCCTTTTGGTGGCACGGCACCAACGCCAAGAATGATGTCATGGGAGATCGGTCGATCCAGCACCACACCGGTAGGAGACTCAGAGACGTCGGCGAACTTGTCAAGCAACCACACCACTCCGGAGTCGATCGCTGAGACGGTCCTAAAAAATATAGGCCGGTCTTGTCGGTCCGCTTATAAGAGCATGTGGACCGGAAAAACTTGGTCGTCACAACTGACGACTAGACACCGGATTGAAGGGTGCGGAAGAGGGATGGTATACTGCACCTCGGCGCCAAAGGCGTCGAGAACGAGAAGCGTTCGCCGATGGAAGTTGGCTATGTCATCCGCACTTGCAAGCCAAGGCATCCCCAAAATAATGTCGAAGTCTGTGTCCAAGATGTCAAACGCAACCGGCTCGGATGCATGAGGTGTGAAATAAGCCGACACAACTTCAATGTGGAGATCAAGAAGTTGATGTGATGCGTCCAACCATCCACCATCTTGATCGCCATAGGATGTGACTTCCTTCGAACTTGTGCGCCAAAGCCGACCCTTTGTGTAACGAACCGGCTCATAAAATCGGAGTCGCGCCGCTATCCAGCAAAGCGGTGCAGAATGCTTGCCCAACTTGGATGCGGACATAAAGGAGCGGTGTGTTGTTGTCATTGTACCGCTGCAAGCGAAACTCCCAGGCCACCTTTGCAATATAGGCAAGGCGATCCCCCACTGCAACTTCGTCATCCGTCGGCGAAGTTGGTGCATAGAAGGATAAGCATGTGTGGAGATGGGCACATAGTCCTGCGCATCGCGGTTAAGGTAACAATTCGTGGAAGGGAGAGGAAGCCATGCAAATCCCCCGGGCGACAACGAGTCCAAGTGCTCTACGTTGAACTCACGTGCCATATCCCTTGAAGAACCACTTGAAGACGATAAACTGTGTTCGCTTCCGGACGGAGAAGCAACCACACACACACCTTGTCCTTGAGCTAGAGAACCCAACGATGGGACGAGCTGGGCTGCAAAGTCTTTGAAAGAATGAAGAATGGGAGGACTTACGACTTCCTCATGTGCCTAGGAACTAAGGCAGGTCGCTCGCGAAGCAATTCGTTCCGAAAGCGTCGAGAGTGTAGCCGTATCACTCTCGGCGCTACTCACTTTCCCGAAAGGGACTTTCTCTTGGCTTTCTTTGTACAGCTGGCCGTTTCGTGAAGGTCAATGTTGCACCACAAACAATAATGGAATCTTGTGCGGATCTTGTAGACGGCCTCCGAGAGACCGTAACGAAGACATAGTTCTTGAGTTGTTGGACCGTTCCCAGGGGATGAAGAAGTGCTTGCCTTCGATTTGCCGCGTCCTCGACCTTTGGTGGGGCGGCCACCATCCCGGGCGGCTGCTAATCTTTCTCCCTCATCGAATGAAGCAGCCTCGTTCAAAAGAGTTGTTCGGCGTTGTTGCTACAACCACGACCACTTTCGGTCGATGTTGATCTCTGCCTTGGCCTGCACAAGACGAATGGCCAGCATTGCGGGCTTGCGTGTTCGTCACGATAATCTGCGAGGCCTTATCAAATAACGATTCACTCATGGTGAGTGTCTCAACGGCTTGCGTCAATGAATTTTGCAATGTCGGGCACGACCATGCCTATAAAGTTGATTGGCAAGTCGGGTGTGCCAAGCGTTGGTACTCGGAGATCCAATCCGTGCTTGGCAAGGCGTTTTGATTTAACTTTTGCAGCTTCTCCATTGCCTCAAGCTCGGACGGTTCTACTTGGAACCGTTTATACCACACTGCCTTGAGATCAGCCCAACTGAACTTCGTGTGCAGCTGGGTGGTGGTGACCTTGTGCGTGGACAACATATTGTCGAGCTATGCTTGACACGCGGCCCCCGACCGGTGATATAAATAAGTATAGCGGTTGGGGTTGCGCGCCTTGTGGATGTCCAGACGCAGGTCAAATTGGCACCACCATCGAATTGGCTCCGTGTTTGACGCGTCGCAGAAGATCGGAATGCCATCAAACTTGGGTATGCGCTCTTGGGATGACGAGGTTGAACAGGGGGCTGCTGCACCAATCTGCATCTCCAACTGTTGACCAGTTGCTTGGAGCTGCTGATTCACCGTTTGCTGCTGCCGAGCGTCGCCTACATCATGCTCCAGAATGTTGATGCGATCGACAAAGTTGGACGGGATGACGGTTGCCGTGGGAGCGGGTTGCTGTTCCAGCTGTTGTATGCGGCTGGTCAACTATGCGACTATCTGCTGGTGGTTGTGGACCACGTCGTCGAGGTTGTGGATGTCCTCCTCTTGTGCAATGCAGGTAGCCAGGAGGTCCATGATGCGGGTGAGTAGAATTGCTACCTTGGCCCCGCCGTCGGTGGTTGCCTTGCCTTCAAATTCCTTCCGCCAATCAGCGGCCAGTGCATGTAGTGCGCTTTCCTCCTTGAATAGTCCTCGTCGTCGTATTTGTTCCTCGGCGGCAGCCTTCACTGCTGCTAGGTCATGTTTCTTGCGTTGTTCTTCCGGCAAACGACGTTGTTTCTCTGCTTCCTCCTCTTTCTTTCATGCGGCTGCCGCCTCGTCTGCCCTCTTCTTCATCTCGGCCATTATGTCCAACATGCGGGCCTCGTAGGCCTCGGCTGTTTCCACTTGCTGCTGCTCGAGACATGGACAATAACGTATGGCTCAGAATGGGACCGGCTTCACATATCAAGTCCGTCATCCTAACCTTACCTTCTGCTTCATCGAAGCCGTTCTGTAGCCATCTGTGAGCGGGTGAGTGCTAGCATATGCCGCAGGAACGGATGGCAAAGGCTGTTGACATGGCACGGCTAACGGCTGACATGTCGCTGACGTGTCGCTGCGGATGTGGCTCCGATACGAACTGATACATGCTCAGTTGAGAAATGTATATGGAGCCAAGGATCCGCGAAGTGATGAAAACGACTCGAATGGTCAATGTAGCGTTATCAAAGCATCACAAGCAATGTACACCCAGATACACATGAAAATAGCACAATGTAGCGCAGCGGAAGACTCAAAGATATGACCTGACCTATCACAGACTGACGCGCTATCCCATCGTACACCACACATGTGAGAGAGGGAGGAGGGACCACATACATGGAAGAAACGTCCCTCCTTGCACACGCACTGGGGGACATGAAGATGGAGATAAGGGAGAAGACCAAGATCGCGACAGCGAAGTCCAAAAATAGTCTCCCTGCCGAATGTCCAATCAATGTCCGCCACAAAATGTCGAATTAGATCCTAGGCCTCATGCCCGATGTAACCTCTGCCTGTAACCTCTCTCTCTATCTCTGAAAGAAGAAGAAGAAGAAGAAGAAGAAGAAGAAAGAGGAGGAAGGAGGGAGAAGAGATGGAGGGTGAGACGAGAGAGAAGAAGATGCCGTCCTCCTCGCTATCTCACCTGCAGGTAGCAGCCGCCATGTAGTAACTGCCGTCAGGGTCCATGTGCAGGTCGCCAGCGTGGAGCGCAGCTATGGCGCCAAATAAGTACCGCCGCTGCTATGGCGCCAAATAAGTACCGCCGCTGCAGGTATAGCCTCCACCTCACTTCCTACCTACACCTCTACAGCGCACCGCTCTGTCGCGCTGCTCCAGCAGCTTGTCGCCCAAGAAGTGAGCTACTCGAATTGTGTGTCTGCCAAGGTGTGGCCCAGCTATAGGTAGCACTGGGCCTTGCGGGTTTTCCGCTGGTCCTAGGCCAAAACGTGGCCTACTAGGTCTGGGTCCCGACTGGACGTCCAGACCTCCCTGCTGATGCAGCAGGGTCTTCCGCTACTGGACAAACACGAACCTGGCCCAACAGGGCCTTCCTATGTCTGTATCAGGCCAAAAGTGTGGCCTAGTCCAAAACGATGACTGAACAAACAAAAAGAGGACAGCAAATAAATACATAAACAAACGAATGCTGCCTCAAATTGAAACCTGTGTCCTTAAGGCCGGTTGTGGGCCTCCAGGGCGCACGTCCGAAGGGCGTCTGGCCCGGGGCCCTCAGCAACCGTCGGGCCCTCAAAACGGGCCCAGTGTGCAGGCTCAGCATGTAACACCTAGGGTAGTCAGTGTATAGCTTAGGGCCAAAGCTGTGAGTCAGTTTTGTATCCCTCTGAAGCTCATGAGCTCTCTCCTCAACATACCAAGCTACTGTTACCCAAATTGAGTCATGATCAAATGATCACGAGTCTCTTTCCCCTTCTTCACATAGATGCTCAAGTCCTTAATATTTCCCTCTGCAAACTCTGTGAGAACCACAAAGATTGACAGATCTCCTTGCCTTAAACCAACCGCGCTAACATACTGGTAATGGAAAGCATCCTTGTAAGAAATCCTATTGAAACTGGTCAAAACTGATCCATCGACCAGAAACAACTGAACTGTAATCATATGGATGACAATCACTACTAATCCTTGATGGTTTCTCTGGCTTGTTTGACCGTTGCAAGCGATCGGTTGTGTCTATTGTCTTACTGTTCTGATCCTGATAATACACTGTGTACTTGATAATGGTTTGTCTCTTGGTAATAATGAGTGACCTTTTCCTCATCTAAGCTTTGAAAGTTACAATGAAATCTTCCTCAGTGTTTTCCCACTTGTCTGATCTTTCTTGTTGTGTGTTGTGTATCACCCACATAACATTCTTTTTTCTCATCTCCCCTTCTCTTTCAACTAATTTCCCAGTTGAATATGCACCGCCGATGGGCAATAGTCTTATCACAACTTTAGACTGGCTTTTTCATAGATAAATGCTCGAGTTGGATTGACTGGTCTGGACCTAGGAGTCAGAGTAACTCATTGCTGGTCAGTGGCAATTTTTCTAGCTCGGTTGACAGTCTCGATAGATGACAAGGTACTCTTGTCCAATCGATAGAAGTTCATCATATACTCAATGGATTCTTGACCATTCTCTAGCTCAAGTGCTCTCTCCCTCATCAACTTCAAATAGAACAAGATGTCCTCAACTGCTTGAACTTCTCATCCGTCCACTTTGTCTCTGTAGAGAATGCAGGGCATCACTAGGGTTTTCTTGCTATACATAGTCTCCTTCTACACACTCTGTCTGCATGAGTCTTTGATTTATTTGTCCAATGAGGAAGGGTAGAATTACGACACAACAAAATTTGCTGCCAACACCTGACTCTCAGCTACAATCGTTTTATGTTGGGATCATCTGCAAAACCTCTGTTTTTTTAGCAAAACAACCAAATGCTTTACTCTTCATCAGGGGCCTCGTTAACTATACAAGCGAGTGTTATCATCTTTCCAGCATAGTATAGTTGCTCCTTCTAATTCTCTCTGTCCATATACAGTGTAAGGTACTGATCACAATCACCGGCTGCGCTTGATTCAAGACGCTACCGGTTACAACCCTTGCTTATATACGACACAACATTTTGCTGACCGTTGTTCCTGCTCTGACCCGGTGTAAAGTTAAAAGGCAGATGCAGATACAGTTTGTGTTGAACAATGAGTACTTTGGGTAGCAACCCTTGGGTGAATAAAGCTCAGGGTACCACGAGTTACAACCCCTACTCATATACAATACAAAGCATTACTTATGGCAACTTTCGTACAGGTAGTGAGCAGGGCACTACTAATCTCAACAACCTCTTGCATGTCATGCAGAGTGCCACTTATTGCTGCTCCAGTCCGTGCACAACACAGGGTGCAACCGAACCTTACCCCTGTTCGTGTGCTATACAGGGGACATGTGTACGTTGTCTCTGCTCATGAACAATACACGATTCTGAAACGTTCAAGAGCAAGACTTGAGCTAGTACCCAGATGTGCAGATCAAATTAAAATGACAAAAAAGGTAAATAAAGTTAATAAACGGGTAAATTGATTGGCTCGGCACGAGAGAATTTCCTTTTGGAATCTGTCTTTTCGTTTAAATTGCACTAATTAATGTTTGTGGTGATCTCCGCTCGAATACTGCACAAAATATTATTAACATTCCTCATTCGAATACTGCACGGGACATTGTAGACAGCAATCCTCGCCTGTGTTCTGTAAAGAGTAAAATAGATCTCGCTGTGGTATTTCAATAATGAGAGAAAAGCTAAAGGTTGTAGATAAAGCCAAAATTAATAATGATATACTGCGATTGACTCACCAAGCTCTCACTTGCTTAACATAGGGGAATCAACTACGCTTTGCGTCAAGAATTAAAAGCATTCTTTTCGGGTAAAATCCTCTGCTTAAGCAACTTGCGGTGAGCAAACACTGAGATTAGCCCCCGTCAATTAAAAATTTAGTGAGCAGATACGCAACCTTCTTCAGGATGCGTTGTTTATTACCCATCTAACAAACACTTATGCTATATGGGAAACACCAGGTTTTGCCCGTCTTGTAAAGTAAAAGGAAAGCGTATTTGCCTTCATTGATAGACTGAAGCTTACATAGTAAGTATAGGCAGCCCAAAACTTACTATCAAGCGCGTCATTTTCAATCGGCTCATCTGTCTACCAGCTTTTCATCGAGCAAAATGCATGAAGCACTTCGTCCTCTTCGTGTGATATTGCTCACCACTTTCAGGTTTCTCGTGTACCCTTCCGCTGAAGTCATTCACTAGTACTTAGCCCAGTCTGTAGTAAACGCTCAACTTAAGCATTGGCGAATCCATGAACAATGACGCTCAACTGTGAATGATAGCGGCCTCATAACCAGGTTACAATGGCGAAACAACTCACCCGATGATGCCCTCACTGCTCAGTTGACGACGGGTGGGTACGTGAGGATGGCACAATCCTCTGATTTGGTTATAACAACAGGTAGACCCACTGGAGCGATGCTGTGGCGAAGGGGAATGAAAAAAAAAAATTGTGAAACATGAAGGGGACATGCACATGCAGTTGACAGGGGCATAACAGGAACATGTCAGCCAAAAAGGATATTCGACTGTGGCGAGATCACATAAGGCTCAACTTGTAGAGGTATTTGGAAGATTATCTTCTCTCTCTCTCTCTCTCTCTCTCTCTCTCTCTCTCTCTCTCTGTGTGTGTGTGTGTGTGTGTGTGTGTGTGTGTGTGTGTGTGTGTGTGTGTNTGTGTGTGTGTGTGTGTGTGTGTGTGTGTGTGTGTGTGTGTGTGTGTGTCTGTGTGTGTGTGTGTGTGTTGTCATATTGGCTATAGTGTGTGTGTCTATCTTTCACTTCGTGCGAGCTTGCACCGTGCTCATCGTCTTGCTTGTATGAACTGCTCCGCCTAGGACAATCTGCTTCTCCTGCCGGCGTGACCTCCTTTTGAAAGCAATTCAAAAGTGACTGAATCAAAACAAATTCTATTCTCTATCATTGATTTTTCTATTCATGGAGTTTCTTTTTGAAGATTCTCGTTTAAACGTTTCCTTTACGCGCTGCTAAAAGACCAATCACTAAAGGACCTAATACTATAATTAAAGCAAGAGTAGCAAGCTGTGCAATCACTTCTATGTTCATATATATTGACCTCTATGTATCAAATAAATATTTTCAAATAGCAAAACCAATAATGGTAATTCAAAATCATTCTCTCCCCTTCCTGCACAACCTCTTGCAAGGTCTTGTCCCCATTGTGTGAAGCTTGTCCCCATTGTGCGAACTGCTTCTGTGGCTTTGATGCCTGCTCATGGTCTTGGTGGCACGAACTGCTCCCCCTAGGACAATATCCTTCTCCCGCCGGTGTGACCTCCTGTCTCTCCTGCACAATTCGTTGCAATGTCTTGCACCCATTGTGCTTTTTTTTCTTTTCTTTCGATCCTATCGGTGGAAAACTCTCTCTCTCTCTCTCTCTCTCTCTCTCTCTCTCTCTCTCTCTCTCTCTCTCTCTCTCTCTCTCTCTCTCTCAATGTTCGAGCGGAAGATTCATTCGCTTCCAACCACAGGTGGGCATTTTTTGTTTTTCCTCACCCGTGACCTGGTGCCTCCACCAAGCCTTATACGAAGGAAGAGGAGGAGAAGATGGCCGCCGTCCTGAAGGAGAGGAAAGAGAAGAAAGAGGCCAAGAAGAAGGCCCTATAGGAGGAGCAGGCGGCGAAGTTGAAGAAAATTGAAGAGGAGATGGCTAGAGACAAGGAGAGGCTGAAGAAAGAAGAAGAAGCAAGTTAAAGGAAGTTGAAGAGGAAGAAGAAGAAGTAGAAGAGGAGCCACTGGAGAGAGGAAGGAGAGGAAACAGGGGGGAGTCCAGTGAGACGAAGGAAGACCTGATGGAGAAGAAGATTTCAGAGTGGGTTGCAGGACTGACCCTGGGAGAAGATGAGGAGGCGTTAATGTATGTGCCCAGGGACGAGCAGGAGGCAGTCGTGCGAGAGTGGGAAGCTGAAAGAGACCCACTCAAGCGGCAAGTGCTAGGGGATGAGAAAAGGATGGAGTGGAAGTTCCGCCTCACTAGGGAGAGAAAGAGAAGAATGGAGTCGGCAACAGAGGCGGCGCCGGAGTTGGAAGAGATCCGGAAGCAGAGGGATCAAATGGCGGTCCAAGTGGATTTACTGGGAAAGGTAGAGATCCTGGCCAAGAACGTGGAACGACTGGCAAAGGTCCAGGAGGAGCAACTTTTATTTGGGAGAGGTCAGGACATTGCCATGCGTTCGATACGGTCCGGACTTAGAGACTTTGCGCAGGAGTTGACCATGCAGGTGGGCTCGCATGTGACAGCCCGCCTCGAGGGCACTGGACGATACTGTGTTGGTGCCATTGAGGGCGCCAAGCTGACGGCCCCAAAGGAGGAAGAAGCACGCCCCTGTAGAGAACCGGTCACAGTTAAGTTTCCTGATTCCTACAGTGGAAAGAAGGAAGAGAACTTTGACAACTGGGAAGCCAACATTAAAACGTACGTGCACCTGCAGAAGGTGTCTCCCGACGAGCAGGTCCTCATCGCCATCCATGCGCTAAAGGAAGAAGCCGCCAGTTTTGCACGCTCCTTAGTCCACGCTGCTAATTGCAGCGACGACGTGGTTGCCTACTCTGCCTTCACCCCCCTCGCTGACTTTCTTAAGCTGCTGCGTGAACAATTTGCAGATGTCTCGCGCAGCGTCAGAGCTTCTGACCGATTGCAGACAATCCACTCTCGTCAGTGGAGGAGTGCCAAGGCACTCAAGGGAATAATGGACGAGTTAGTGGCTACTCCTGACCATGGGGTCACAGAGACCCAACAGGTCAACCTCTTCTACCGGGCTATGCCCGAGTTGTTGCGTGGGCTCTTCTTTGAGAAGAGCCAGCAACCCACCATAACCTATGACGCCTTGAGTAGGGAAGTGGTGGCATTTGAAGCGAAGTCTGTGTCAGTCTCCACTTTCTGGCACAAGGACTTGGACAAGGGAAAGAAGTGGAAGGGTCGCACTATCTCAGGCCAGGTGAAGACAAAGGATAGCCTGATCCTTACTTTAGATGAGGGTAGTGTTGACGAGGTCCCCTATGACCAAATAGAGTGGGGACTCGAGGGAGATGACAGTAGCAGTAGTCAGGTGAGAACCTACGCTGCTGTCGCGGCTGGAGGGAGGCCGCAAGGAAGAGGACGAGGCCAAGGCCAAGGGGGCCGGGCCTCAGGGAACCGTTCTCAGGGCGATCAGGGGGTTGGCGGCAGAGGAGGAAACCGCCAAGCGGGAGGAAGGGGTCAAGGTCCCCCGCAAAACCGGTCTGGGAATAGGTCCCCCTATAGGAGAAGTGGTTGGCACCCAGGGCTGCCACAGGGCAGGCCTTGGGAAGATTTGGGCCTAGACCAGCGCTTATGGCAACAGCGTGTGAACCAGGGGCAGTGCATCTACTGCGGTGACCTTGGCCACATCATTAATTACTGTCCGAAGTATAGGGAGGCTTGTTGGGCTGCACAGGAAGCAAAACGCAGCCACCGGTAGGGGTAGCAACTGCCTCTACCATAGGGCCATGTGGAGATGAGTCAGCAAGCCGGCACGAATCTCCCAAACCACATGAGCCCATGGCAGAAGTTGCAGGCCGGTGCCTAGATAGCTGTCCAGAGACTGCGTGTGTTAGAGTCTCTTTGGGCCACGTCTTAGACGGAGACGGCATTAAGCCAAAGGATAGTAAGATTGCAGCGATTAGGGATTGGCCTACACCACGTACGTTGACAGAGTTGCGGTCGTTCCTAGGCCTAGCAAACTATTATAGGAAGTTCGTAAGGAACTTCTCCACTATCGTTGCGCCCCTTCGCAGACTGCTAAGGAAAGAGACCATCTGGAAGTGGGACAAAGACTGCACGTCTGCTATGAAGAAGTTGAAGCAGGCACTGATAGAGTATCCAGTCCTTAAGGTGGCCGATCCGTCCTTACCCTTTGTCGTCACTACGGACGCTAGTCAATACGGCATAGGTGTTGTTTTGCAGCAAGACGATGGCAATGGTTATAGGCCCGTAGAGTTCATGTCTGCTAGGATGCCCTCAGAGAAGGTTGCGACATCTACCTATGAGAGGGAACTCTACGCTCTCAGGCAAGCGTTAGAACACTGGAAGCACTACTTGCTTGGGACGCATTTCAAAGTCTATTCTGACCACGAGACGTTGCCATGGTTAAAGACGCAGGCCAAGATGACACCTAAGCTTACTAGGTGGGCCGCTGAAATAGACCAGTACGATTTCGAGCTCAGGCCAGTCAGGTAAATATAATGTAGTTGCGGATGCTCTGAGTAGGAGAGTTGACTGCTTTGGAGCGATAGTTCACTATCTGGACATAGGGAGAGACCTGCAGGAAAGAGTTAAGGGAGCATATGCGCAGGACCCTATCTATAGTGACCTCCTCAAGCGAGTAAAGGAGGCCCCAAAGACCGAGCCAGATTACCGCACTACTGAAGGATTGTTATTTGAGAAGACTAACGTAGTTGACCGTCTGTGCATTCCCAATAGTGAGGAAATCCGTAGTTTGATCTTAGGAGAATGCCACGACACAGAGGGTCATTTTGGTTGGCAAAAGACTCTAGCCAATCTAATGCACGCGTACACACGACCAGGAATGAAGAATGACTGCATAGAGTATGTCCGCAGTTGTAAAGTGTGCCATCGGAATAAGACTACTACACGTGCCCCGCTAGGTCTTCTCAGACCCTTGCCTATTCCCGATCAGCCAGGAGATTCAATGTCCATCGACTTCATGGACGCTGGCGTTAAGAGTAGGCATGGCAAGAGCCAAGTCATGGTGATAGTCGATCGGTTCAGCAAGTATGCTGTTTTCATTCCTTTGCCTTCTGAGGCACGAACGGAGTTAGTGATCCGTAAGTTCTTTTATCATTCGGTCAGTGAGCACGGGGTCCCATTGTCCATAGTTAGTGATAGAGGCACCCGGTTCACAAGTCAGAACTGGCAGGAGTTAATGAGAGTCTATGGCTCTAAGTTGTTGATGTCATCTGGCCGTCATCCCGAGACTAACGGCCAGACTGAACAGATGAATAAGATCCTGCAGCAAGTTCTGAGAATAGACCAGATCAAGTTGACAGGGATGAGATGCTCCCCAAGGTAGCCAGTGCTTACAATAATAGTGTGCATTTGTCTACGTGCCGCACTCCCAACGAACTGCACAAGTCCTTTAGACCGCGCAGACCATTTGAAGAACTTAACGATCAGATTCATAGGCTACCGCCCGTTACTAGAGAGTTTGCTATACAGCACGAGAAAGAACTAGCTACTGTTGTAGAAAACCTCAGGAAGGCCCAGCATAGGATGATAGAGCAAGCAAGCAAACATCGTCGCCCCTCACAGTTCCAAGTAGGCGACTTAGTCTGGGTCAAGGCCAAAGAGTTTGCGCCTGAAGAGAACATCTCGCAAAAGTTACTGCCCGCATATAGAGGGTCGTGGCCAGTGAAGTCAAAGGCGAAGACGGTGGTCCATCCTATTCCATAGAGATCGCACTATACCTCCACACCTACCCAGTTTTCCATGCGTCAAATCTGCTGCCATGCACAGTAACTGATCAGTTTCCATCTAGACGTTCCATGATCCCTCCAGACGTGGATGGGAGGTACGACATTGACGGCATTGTAGGTGAAGACGTGTTTCGAACAGGAGGTCGAGGTCGTCCTCAGAAACAATATAAAGTCAGATTTGCATATCAAGAACCAGAAGACGACAGGTGGTTCACCAGAACTGAACTTCTAAAAACAGCTCCCGACATAGTTAGGGCCTACGAAAAAGATAGAAAGGGTAAAGGTCCTGCCTTGGACTGAAATATTCTCGGAGGACCTCGAATTTAGGCCGGCGGGAGTGAAACGGTATTCACCAGTTCGCAGTAGTTGATGCACATCCCAGGGCTCGATCCCTAGTTCCCCACCTTGCCGTGTACAGTACCTGTGTCAACCCGTTGAGTTGAACTCGCGACCTGTAGGACTGCCAGTGGTAGGTACGCCATCGTAGGTTACAGGGTATAGGGGATTCGAACCGTAGACCTGTCGGCTAGGAGTCTAGAGAGTCCAGAGGTCTTATCTGTAGACTTCCCGAAAGGTCAAAAGTCATGGCTGCTACTTACCTGAAAGGGTCAAGGTCGTAGCTGCTACAGCACCGAAAGGCCAAGTAGATACTTCTAGAAGTGGCCTTTCGGAGTCAGCCCACTGTAGGTCGAGGCAAGTGGGCAAGTGGTGGAAGTCCACCGTGCAGAGTCAACAGTCCCAGTCCAGTCAGTCCGGTCCAGTCAAGCAAGTACCGCCTGGGACTGTGTGCACCGTAAGCCAGGGAAACAGGGCAGGCCGATGAGCCACAGAAGTATAAATCAAGAGGCCGTGCACAGCCATTCATTCATTCCTGCGGAAGCCATGCGGAAGCGCTGTCTCAGCGACTTGTGCGAGGAGGTCTACAGTGTGCCCGAAGTGGAAGTGGGCCAGAGGAGCTTAGCATAGCGATAGGGTAGAGGCAGCCATAGCTGCCATAGCAGTAGCCGGTGTGTGTGTGTTGTGTGAGTGTTCAAAGTGATGCGTGTGGGATATCCAGGGTGATCCGGTGTGTGTGAACAGTGAGTTGTTGGGCGCTGAGCCGCCATAGCCAGTGAAAGTGAACTCTTATCAGACACCATATCCTTGAGTTCTGTGTGGGCGCATGTCGCCAGTTTGCTGTGCTGCTGTTCACATGCATGAAAAGTGTGAATGAAACGAGTCTGATTGCGAACTGCTTCTGTGGCTTTGATGCCTGCTCATGGTCTTGGTGCCACGAACTGCTCCCCCTAGGACAATATCCTTCACATCAAGCGCACAACTGCCACGACACTTCCACACTCCCATGCGAAGTGAGCATCTGTCCGAATGGGAGGCTGGCCAGTCCTTTATAGCGCTGGACTGGCCTGGTGTGGCCTGCATTCAGCCTCAAGTGTGCCTGGGACTCCTGCCCAGTACCTATTGTTGCAAAGAGTGTGTACCAATATCTTTTCCCATGGTCTGCTGCTGCTCGGTCCGAATCAGGACTGACTCGTGGAATTATGACTGGACTGGGACTGTAGCCTTTGACTTATTGACGAACAGACATAATTTTTCATCAAGGAGACATGACCTTTACTCAGTCTCAAAAACTGTGTCCAATAGGCAGAGAGAGAGAGAGAGAGAGAGAGAGAGAGAGAGAGAGAGAGAGAGAGAGAGAGAGAGAGAGAGTTATCTATCGATAGGATCAGCAACTCACCGGCCAACAGGTAAGTCCCCGACCCCGCACCTGGCCTCACGCTACTTGCATCGATAGGATGAGGAAAATCGAGAGAGAGAGAGAGAGAGGGAGAGAGAGAGAGAGAGGGAGGGAGTGAGAGAGAGAGAGAGAGAGAGAGAGAGAGAGAGAGAGAGAGAGAGAGAGAGAGAGAGAGAGAGAGTTTTCCACACATAGGATAAGCCAACAGGTGACTCTCCAACCCCGCAACTCGCCTCACACTACTCCGAGCATGTTTCGCGAAGTGCGCTCTTTTAGTTCATAGTTATGTGACAATATATATATACAGAGAGGTCAGCTGCGGGGTCGGGGAGTTACCTGTGAGTTGCTGATCCTATCGATAGATAACTCTCTCTCTCTCTCTCTCTCTCTCTCTCTCTCTCTCTCTCTCTCTCTCTCTGATACGCTGTTTTTTATGTTTTCTTTTTTTCGATGGGAGTAGCACGAGGCCAGTTGGGGGATTTGAGAGTCATCTGTTGGCCGGTTTGTCGCTCATCCTACCGGTGGAAAACTCTCTCTCTCTCTCTCTCTCTCTCTCTCTCTCTCTCTCTCTCTCTCTCTCTCTCTCTCTCTCTCTTTGACAACAGAACATGATGGATAGTCCGTTTAGAGAGAGAGAGAGACCTCCCACCCTTCAGCCCCCACTCTCTCTCTCTCTCCATGTTCTAGCGGAAGATTCATTCGATTTTGCTCGTCCTATCCGTGGGAGTACTGTGAGGCCAGTCGCGAGGTTGGAGAGCCACCTGTTGGCCAGTGTGTTGCTCATCCTACATTCCTATGGGTGAAACCTCTCTCTCTCTCTCTCTCTCTCTCTCTCTCTCTCTCTCTCTCTCTCTCTCTCTCTCTATCTATCTATCTATCTATCTATCTATCTATCTCTCTGATACACTGTTTTTTTTTTTTTTTTTTTTTTTTTTTCGATGGGAGTACACGAGGCCAGTCGGGGGATTTGAGAGTCATCTGTTGGCCGGTTCGTCGCTCATCCTATCGGTAGAAAACTCTCTCTCTCTCTCTCTCTCTCTCTCTCTCTATGACAACATGAGATGATGGATAGTCCATAGAGAGAGAGAGAGAGACCTCCGCCCCTTCAGCTCCCACTCTCTCTCTCTCAATGTTCTAGCGGAAGATTCATTCAATTTGCTAGTGCTAGCTGTGGGAGTACTATGAGGCCAGTCGCGGGGTTGGAGAGTCACCTGTTGGCCAGTTCGTTGCTCATCCTACATTCCTATGGGT
>BFEA01000585.1:530264-545041 GCA_003427395.1 Chara braunii
CTCTCTCTCTCTCTCTCTCTCTCTCTCTCTCTCTCTCTCTCTCTCTCTCTCTCTCTCTCTCGCTCCTTCGCTCGCTCGCTCGCAAGCGCACGCCTGCCCACGTCTTTACAGATTTTCCCTTTTCCCTCTTTTGAATAATTGGTCCCAATAGACGAAGGATCAGATAAAAAGCCTCTCTCTCTCTCTCTCTCTCTCTTTCTCTCTCTCTCTCACCCAATTGGTCCTATGAAGACGTGCGCTTGCAAGCGCGCGCGCGAGAGAGAGAGAGAGAGGAGATCTCTCTCGACGGGGGGGGAAGGGGAAGGGTGGAGAGATTTGCTTGATGGGGACTTCCAGCAAGTGGCCCTAGGGTCTCTCAATTACACCATGTCAGCGAAGATCGCCTATGGAAGAGGGGAAAGGGCAAGGAAGGAGAGAGCTGCTTTACAATAATGGCACTCTTATACTCGATGGGGACTTCCAACAATGCCCCCAGGCTCTTTCAATTACACCATGCCAGCCCAGATTGCCTACGGAGCAGTCGAAATGAATAAAGAAAAGAGCACGAATCTAGGCTACTACGGTTTGCGACTGTACCTATCATCATTATTGATGGCGTAGCCGCAACTGGTCCCCTAGTTAGTTGTGATGGACTTGATTAACATCTGACAGACTTTTGTAGGTAGAACGAGTTGTTCTTCGCTGCATTGCATTCTGTTCGAGACTAGTCAGAAGTAGGAGTGGAATTGTTTGTAGGGATCTAAACTCATCAGCAGATGCCGCTTGACTACTTCCTGACATATCTGGATTTTATTTATTTTGAGTGTGGGTTGGAAGCTGCGCTGCGGTAGGTCCCACTTAGGAAACTAGTGCAGACAGCATGCCACGTGTAGCTCACGAGTGCAGACGACACTGAGGTTGAGAGACTAAACCAGGAAAGTAGGACTACCCGGAGACAGGCACTTAGTCAGCCGATCATCTACCTATCCTTGGATCCAGGTGAGGAAAGGAGACTGTGGAGAGAAGTTGAGGGAGGAGCCGCTTGCAGAGAGCACAGGCAGCCTCAGCCGTTACACACGCTACGGTTGACGTAATGGCCGCAATGGCTACCGTCTCTTCTATTTTGCAAGCCATTTCTCAGGCCTCTTCGCCAGGTGTAAGTCAGGGTATGTTAAGTCCTTACTCCAGTCAGTTTTCTAGTTCACAAGTCAGTCGGCAGCAACCCATGCCAGAGGAGGATTACAAGATCCAGCAAACGAATGCCCTTCACGCAGAGCTACAGCACCAGCTGCAGGATGTGGAGGATAGAAGAAAAAGCTAGAAGGAGAACGTCTAGACTGGAGGCTAGGGGGCAAGATTAAACAAGTCAGAAGCTATGGATGAGTCAACAGTTGGTCCCTTTGGTCCAGCCTTCAAGTGAGGCTAAAGTACAGGTCGTGCAGCAGGAAATGTTGGCTTCCCTGATAGCTCATCAGTGCTCCAAGCGCCTAGGCCTGTAGCTAGGCCAGCTCAACATGTTGTAACTCCTCTAGTCGTGGCAGGTCCATCCATGAAGCTGCCGCCTATGAAGAGGTCTTTTTGTCCCACCGTTTGGCATCAGTCCACCAAGTGGTATGTTAGCAGGACCGTCTTTTGCGGTCTTCAGTCCAACGGCTGCAGCTAGAAGGCAGCCGTCCGGTGACGTTCGCAACAGGTTCTGCAGCAGCAGCAAGTACAGCCGCCGCAGCAACCTTTTCCACCGGTACCACAATCGGTGCAGCACGCACAGGCGTCTGGGCAACAACCGCAATGGACACCCAAGATAACATTGGCTGTTCCCAAGCCTTTTTCCGACGACAAGAAAAGGGAAGAGAGCCTCAACACCTCGTTGAGGACAGTGCCAACGTGTGTGAGGGATAAACTCACTCGGATCGAGGAGGAGATGATTGTCGCTGCATCCTACTTAGAGGGATCTGCAGCTAGATGGTTAGATGGGTTAGTATAGCAGCACAGCTACAGAACCTCAATGGTTGGCACAAGCCCGAAGTTTGGAGTTCGTATAGTTAGTTCAGGAGAGGTGGTAGGACCCGCAGGAGACACAAAAGGCCGCACACTCACGGACAAACTTGGGATCAAGAAGATATAGATCTCTTCGTGATGTAGGTGGCCATAAAATTCATGCCTTCGCACACATAGGCTCTACGTGGAATTTCATCAGTCGTGCTTGTGTGGATAGGCTGCGCTTAGGGGACCAAGTGCAGCGGCTTAGCAGATCTGTGGCATCCACTTTAGCCAACAAACACTCGATGGTTGAGACTGACTATGTCAAGGACGTGGTTTGTATCTTCTGCTATGGAGGAGGGGAACTGAGACAAAATCTTCTTCCTGGTTAGCGATGAGCTGCCTTCTAATATGTTGCTAGGTATGTACTACCTCGAGGTTGTGAAGTCTGAATTTTACTAGGACAGGAAGTTAATGTGCTACAAGTTGCCCAATGGGAGGATCGTTAGTCTGCAAAAGTTTAAGGCTAGCAGGCTAATTGTCCTATGGCTGCGTGTGTGCATCAACATTCTATAATTATTATAAACAGAATCGCAAGGAGGGTATTTACTTAGTCTTCGTCTTTGAGAAGAGGGAAGCCGTGAAAACACCCCCAAAGATAGAAGCAGTCGTGACTCAATAGTTGTTATGTACCCGATTAAACGTCCATCCACAACGAATTTACATGTTCCCATACACACATGCAATTAGAGAGTAGACTCGGAGGAGGCAAATCCACAAAAAATCGGAGAAAGGATATCCACAACGGCAGCTCAAATACACAACGAATTGAAAAACGAATTTCAATTTTGTAAGCCCCCGTCCTCCTCCAATCAATCCAAAGCACTTGTTCCAAGGGTCACAACCACCTTTACAACAACCCCTAACAACCAAAAACAAGTGTTCAACGAAGTTTGCAGGAGCCTTCTTCTTCCTCCTCGCCACCTGATACCCCTGGCTATGGCTGCCGTAGCAGCAGTAACCCCACAACTGTCACAACCTGCCAGTTTGAACCAGCAAACCCAATAATAGCAGCCCCAGCTCAGCACCTGCACAACAATGGAGCGCTGGAAGTCCTGATGAAGAAGGAGACAACCTATCCAACACTTCAGAGAAGAGAAAAAAACGAAGTTCCTCATGAGGAGGGACAGCAGATATGGCTGCCAAGTGAAGGAAGGCAACGCCCAAACCCAACAACACGGTCCTGTGGTAGCTCTCGTGCAGAGCTGCGGAATAGCAGCAATGCGACCTCCAACTTCGTATCACAGCCCCAACTATGGTTGGGCCTTGAGGAAGAAGATGCCCTCGCCCGAAATAATGCAGCAACGCTTCGATAACGAACGGGCAAAGTTTCCCCCAACCGAAAATACGAGAATAGACCCGAACTCCTTTTCCTGCCCGCTACTTCTACCCTCTACCTAAACCTACGACGGACTCCAAAGGCAACAAGCCAAGACTCATCTGTATCTAGATGGAAACAGAGGAAAAGGGGACCTAGACCTATGACAAGGCAAAAGAAAAAGGTCGAACGGCCTAGGACTACCAAACAGAGACTACTTGTGACAGAATCAGGGATCAAGTCCCGCAAGGCTCAAAGCAAACAAACAACAAACAAACAGGCAACACAACAAAGGTTGCGGGATAAAGTCCCGCAAGGCTCAAAGCAAACAAACAGGCAACACAACAAAGGTTGCGGGATCAAGTCCCAACAACGACGACAAGACCGAAATCAGTATACAGCCCGCTTGTAGCACTACAATTCATTGCATTCCTACCCTTCCGAGGAGCGAGGATCCCGAGCTAGGAGCGTCCACGAGAAGACCGCCCGGGCAATTTCCCACTTTGCTCAGCCTCGTAGAAACGCACGACTGAATTTGCAAACTTGAGAAGTTCGTTTCTTATAAACCAACAGTCCTCAGTATGACGTTGGGAAAGGAACTTGACAGAATATTCACAGTTGGGACCAGTGTCCCATTGGTTCTCAATGCTCTCAACTTCATAACCCTTTCCAGGGATAGGAGGTCCAAACTGCGGTGGCTGATCAGGAAACACGTCAGCAGGAGTGAAAGGCAGCAGTTTTGAGGCATGGAAGACTAGATAGGTCCTCATATGTGGAGGTACAAGTGGTACATAGGAAGGCCCAAATGCTCCCACAATATAAAGTACCTGCCATGGGCCATAGTACACAGGCAACAACTTTTGTGATATATCCTGTTCATCAGTTAACTTGATCTTTTCATTCAGACCCAGTGACCAGGCCAAATAGGAGAGGGAAAACGATGCTTATTAGCCTGTTCTATCGTCCTTTTCTGGGCCTTGAACATGTTTGTTCTGGCTTTCTCTAGGTCCTCATAACTCTTGGTAAACTTTGCAGTCCCAGGAGTTAGTTTAGGCTTAGTCTTGTCAATGAGATCGTCAAGAGGTTGTCTTCGGTCCCTGGCAAAATGAAGCCCGTAGTGTTGTGAACGGAAGTATTATACATAAGTTGAGCCCTTGACAGATGCTTATCCCAATCCTGTTGATCAGGTGTAATCACAACATGCAGCAGTTGAAACAAGACTTGGTTCATCACTTCTGCTTGTCCATTGGCTTCAGGATGTTTGCCAGAAGTAATGTCTAGCCTCGAATGGAGGTAATCTTTACAGAAAGACTGCCATTCATCGCTGCAAAACCTAAGGTCTCTGTCACTGGCAATATAGGTTGGGCACCCATGGACATTAACCCACCTCTCGGCAAACAACTCTCTCACCAGAGGAACTCTGGCCTCAGCAGACAAGGGAATAAACTCAACAAACTTAGAGAAACGGTCAACGCATACCATTACCTCCCTTATGCCAAGAGGGGTGGTCTTGCCCAAATCAAAGTCAATGGACACTGACTCACCAGGACCATTTGGAATAGGCAATGGTTTGAGTAGCCCCATAGAAGGTCGTCTATGGACCTTGTTCCTTTGGCATAACTTGCACGTCTCTAAGTACTTAAGAATATCCTCCCTCATTCTTTACCAATAAAAGCGTTCGGTCAGGGCGACATAAGTCTTTAGGAACCCAAAATAACCTCGGCCATCACGACTCTCTGAAATCAGATGAGTTATGATCTTGTGATCATTAGGAATGCACAAGAGTTCTCCTCCTTCACTAATGGTGTATAGGAGATCTGAAGTCAAGGCATAGCCTGACTCAAAATTGAGATCCACTTGCAAATTTCTAACTATAGGGCCAAAGACGAGATCCTGAGGCAACACATCAGCAATAGCCTGGCGTGTGGAGTCTCCAAATGAGTAAGTATGAGCAATAGCAGCAAAAGTATAGCTACTCTGTTATAGCATCCCTTTTTGTGTTCCAGTTCAAAGTCAAAGGAATCAATTAACTGAATATACCTCGCCAATTTGTCGTTCAGCTCCCCTGGGCTTTCATGCACTGCAAGGTCAAATGGTCAGAGTAGATCTTGAAGTGTCTTCCCAATAAGTGCTTCCATTGTTTGAGGGCACACATAAGGGCAAACAATTCTTTCTCATAAGTAGATGCCGAAACTTTTTGTGCCTTGATTTTCTTTCTCATGAACTGCACAGGCTTGAGGCTTGACCCATCATCTTGCTGAAGGACAGCCCCTACACCATAAGACTTTCATCTGTGGTCAACACAAATGGCAAGGTGGGGTCAAGAAGCCAGGTGCTTGGGTCAAGGCTTTCTTCAATCTGGAGAAAGCCAATTGGCATGTGGATGTCCATATGAAAGGAATCTTTTGCCAACAAGTTGGTCACGGGAGTGGCCACAGTAGAAAAAATTCTGATAAATTTTCTATAGTAAGATGCCACACCCATGAAAGACCTCATGTCCCTAACAATCTGTGGTTGTGGCCAATCCTTGACAGCATCCACTTTGGAGGCTTATCAGGAAAGACCATCTGCAAAAATCACATGTCCCAAATACAAAACAGAAGAGGCACCAAAAAATGAATTTTCTGTATTTATTTTGTATTTGTTTTCCCTCATAATCTGCATAACTTTTATGAGATGATTAGCGTGGTCAATAGCATTCTTGCTGAACACCAAAATATCATCCAGATAGAGCACCACAAAATGATCAAGAAATGGTTTGAAAATTTTGTTCATTTCTGTTTGGAAGGTTCCTGGTGCATTGCACAACCCAAAGGGCATGACAATGAACTCATAGGTGTCATACCGGGTTTTGGAGGTTGTTTTAGCAACATCTTCCTCATTTATTTCGATCTGATGATGCCCAAATTTCATATCGATTTTGCTGAAGACTTTGCAGCCTTGCACCATATCCAACAGGTCATCGATCCCAGGCAAGGGCTTTGAGCTCTTCCTAGTGATCCTGTTCAAGCCCCTATAGTCGATATAAATCCCGAGTTCACCATTTCTTTTCGAAACAAAGAGAACTGGTGCCCCATACTCAGAAGTATTGGGCCTTATCCGACCCTTCTCATCAGTAGACATCGTATAGACTCTGAGTTTGGGAGGGGTTGAGTCAAGTAGGATCTCTATGTGATGTTTGGTCTGCCTATGTACAAGTCCAATAGCCTCCTGAGCTAAGTCTACATAATCCTCAACCACTCTCTTGATGAGGGGATCACACTGAGGAGTGGATGAATCAGTTTGTGCCGCATAGGCAACAAAGAGATTCTGATGGTTAGTCTGTTTAGACAAGAAAAATCCTCTTGCCTTCACGCAATAGCAACTTGTCTTAGGGTGATAATCAATAGCTGAAGCACAAGGTCAAAGCTCACCCTGTTCACTTTTCAACTAAATACTGGGCACAGCCCAATCAATGCATGGATTGGCAGCCCTCAACCACTTCAGGCTCAAAACCAGATCAAAGGGCAAATATGGAAACACATAGAAGTTCAGAATGTGTCCGACTTCTCCCTTTGCATCAAAGGTGACTGGCGCACTGTTGAGGACCTGCTTGACTATGACAGACTGGGAATTCCCAACCTGTACGCTCAGAGGATGCTCAAGGTTTGTGACCTTGAATCCCAGATGGAGTTTCTTAACTCCATTTAAGGATATAAAATTCCTTGTAGCACCATAGTCTAGCACGACTTTCATCCTGGTTCTGTTAATTAGAGGCTTGAGTTAGATCAGATCTGATTTCACTCTCCTCTTCTCTTTTAACTGGAGATGGAGAGTACAGAGCTGATCAGACTCTTCTTCTGACATGGGCTCATCCAAGAAAGGCTTAGTGTACGCATACAAGAGTCAGTTAGACCCTCAACACAATCAGGCTCAGAGACTGATTCACCTTCAACAGAGGGTGAATGCAGTTCAGCAGGGGTGATTGTTACCTCTGCTGGCCTGCCTCAAGTGGGGCAGTCCTTCACGAATTGCTTCTTAGCACATCTGAGACAAACTCCCTGATCCTTTCTTTTATGTCATGTCCCCTTTGCAATCTTGAGACTTCTCCAAGGGAAAGTGGCAGGATCCATGGGATTAGCTGGACAGGTGGCATCCTTCGGAAGATTGGATACCTGCGGGCCACCTGGGCGTTTGCCTGAACCCTTGGGACTGGAGGGCCTTTGGGGCTGAAACTCACTTTTGCCTTTCATCAAGCTCATCAGAGTCTAACCCAACAACAGGGCGCCTGATCTGGTGTGGCTCATGCATTTGGACCAGCTGAGGGAACAGATCCTCCCTGATCAGAGCCTGGAGAGTCATCACCAAATCCTGCAACATACAATCCTCCCTTTCCCTTTTTCCTAGTCTGGGAAGAGGAGGTGCTTCCCCTTTGGGAATAGGTCTAGAGATGGTGTGGCCTCCACGTCCAGTGCTGCCCTGCCAAAAGACCTCCAGTCTTTGTGGCCTGCAGTAAACAGGGCCTTGCCATATGTCTCTAGAGCAGCTCTGACGAACCATGTCAACTTGTCATGCTCAGACATCTCCAAACCATGTGTGGAGGTTAGTTTCTCCCACTCTACATAGAGCTTGGAGAGTGATCCACTCCACTTACTTTGGCCTAGTCTCACAAGCTTGTCATTTGCTTTGCGGGCCTTTTCCTTACTTGCAAACCTGGTTTCCAAGCCCTGAAAGATGGCATCCAGAGCAATTGCAGCAATCCAATCATCCAGCTGCTTTTGAGCCTTGCTGGCCTCAAAAGTTGCCCACTTTAGTGCGGCCCCTGATAGGAAGGCCACTGCGGCACGTGCCTTGTCCACCTCTCGACAGCTTTAGCCCATGAGGTAGGACCTCATCTAGGCTATCTAGTCTGAGTCGTCCACTTTGGGGTCTTTCCCAATGAACTTCTCAAGCTGGGCCATCTTGGGAAATCATAGTTCCTGTTGCACAGTGTTGGAACTCGGTTCCCATGTGGGCACAGTCCCAGAGACCTGCGCCACTTTCTCTTTTGGAGGAGGTGGTGGAGTCTTGGGAGAGCCAGGACGGGATGATTGTGGTGTGGGTGCCGGAGGACGGCTACGAGGAGGAGGGACAATAGGGTCAGGAGAGGGTACAGGAGTAGGAGGGAAATACCTGAAGAACGTTGCTGGCAACCTTTCCAGCTTTTTGTCAATAGATGACAGTTGGGACTCAACTGCTGAGATCCGTTCATCCCACAATGTGAAAACATCCCGGTTGTGAGCGGATTCCAGCAGTAGCAATTCTGCAAGATTCTGCGATACATTAGCCACGTGGGTGTCAGCAGGGACTTCGGCAACAGTGTCCAGCAGTCAGACCTTCTGGCTGCTGCTTCCCCTCTCCTAGTTCTCTGCTTTCTCCCTCTTTAATCTCTAGTTCCCGAACAGCATCTGCAGCAGCTTTCTCTACTGCTTCCAGGGCTGCGTCCATGAGCTCTTCCTCAGTCAGGGGGTTTTATCTTCCCTGCCTGGCTCAGGCTTCGCCGACGTCTCCCCGCCTTCGGCAGGTCCCTTAGCTTTGTCCTCAGTGGCCATAATGGTCTTCTCAGATTTGATTTGTCAGCAAACAAATAATAATAATTAAAAATCATTCTGATTACAATTCACACACAGAACACAAATAAAAAGAATACTTGTGGTCCTGGCTCCATATCCATTCTGGGGAGCGTCAGTCCGGTTACTATTCCCCCGGCAAGTCAAAAATGAATACATCATAGACCCACTCACGCTTCCTTCCGTTTGGTCGAAGGAACCCTGACCAGCATTGATTACTCCCACTAGGAGGATTGACTGTCAGCTTGCCTTCCCCTGCAATCCCTCTCAGATCCCTCTGTGGGCATCTGCCAAATAACTTTAGAAATCAAGGAGAGCGGAGAACGGGCTGTAAGTTGCCATCCCAACCACCGTTTTTGTCTTGTGACTCGTGTTTCTGTCCTTATGTTGTCTGTGGGTCCTGCGGGCAGCCCCCAGCTTGTTGACGTGGTCTCCAGCTGATTTCCGAGTTGTGCCAGTCTTTCCAGCACATTCTGTCGTCTCTTAGCTCCGCCACTTTTCCTCCCACCAGCCACACTTTGACAAACTTGGAAAGGATGGTGTTCTTTCTCTCATCGTCCTCAGGGAGTGTCTGTTTCAATCTGTGCCATCTGCATAAGATCTCCGCCTGGATCAGTGTCCTGGTTTCTGTCCACACCTTTTCTCTTGGCGTTGACAAACCTTCAATCGTTCTGCTACATCTCTCCTTCCATATAGTCCGCAGCGTGACTTTCCTGATCATACCGTACCATTTCTTCTCTGAGCTGTTGAGGTCAGTCGGGATATTAGTCCACAGTAGAAGTTGGATGGGGTGTTACCTGTGTTGTTTAGTAGAATATTACTAAGGTCTGGGATTTACCGCAGGCAGTAGTAAATGTCAAAAAACAGTCTGGGAAATTACAGGCTCAGGCCAACGGCCGATACCGTCAACAGAATGACCACGTCTCTCTGAGCTGTCGAGGTCAGTCGGGATATTAGTCCACAGTAGAAGTTGGATGGGGTGTTACCTGTGTTGTTTAGTAGAATATTACTACGGTCTGGGATTTACCGCAGGCAGTAGTAAATGTCAAAAAACAGTCTGGGAAATTACAGGCTCAGGCCAACGGCCGACACCGTCAACAGAATGACCACGTCTGAGCCTGCAACCCGATCAGAAAAGCAGAGCCTTCCCAAAACAGTTACCATTCTACAGCAAGCGGGAGAAAACCGTTTCAATGCAATCAAGAAAAAAAAAAAAAAAAAAAAAAGGGAGCGGATTTCAAATACCGCTAGTGCAGTCTGCAGATGGCTCTTATTTTAATCAAAACGGAATATGCCATTATACTAACAATCTGCCATCGACAGAGTGTCACTTAATGGACCATTTTCTGACTGACAATTGTAGTTGCCGACTGACAGAACTGAGAGACAGACTGCAACGGACTGACAATCAGCCACCGTTTTCAGTTGGCACACACACGACTGACTGTACAATCACAGCAGATCAGACACGGTTAATTACATCTCCATTTACAGATTAGAATAGAGGAACTGACAACTGACAACCTATCTGACGTACACTGCACACGGACTGACAACTGACAGACTCTGACAAACACTAACAGGGTCTGATGACGGCCAAGAAATATAGGAATGAACTCACTTGGATGAAACGTGATTGCAGATATCTGGCCGGTCAATCGTTGACCGCCAATCTGCCGCAAGATGAAGTAGACCAGTCTGATGTCGACGTTAGACCTGCAGCGGAGATTCCATGAATCTTCCAATCAAACTCGTCGAAGTAACTGCCGCAGCGGCCCAGACTGAAGTCCCATGCCGTCTGCGAAGATGGTCTGCGACTGGAGGGTCACCCGACACTCAGGTCCACCGGGCCACTAAGGGTTCACACATTTTTTTTGACAGTGGTAATTCTCCCCTCGCACACTACCTTCCACCACCTCTCACCAACAACATCCGTTGAAGAAGGCGAATGACAGGTCCCTACTCCAACCGCCGCTCAGCAAGATGGTTGCCACTCAATTGCTCGCCGTTTGCACATGGTTGTGATGTACCCGATTGAACTTCCATCCACAACGAATTCACATGTTCCCATACACACATGCAATTACAGAGTAGACTCGGAGGAGGCAAATCCACACAAAACCGGAGAGAGGATATGCACAGTGGAAGCTCAAAATACACAAAGAATTGAAAAACGAAATTCAATTCTGTAATCCCCTGTCCTCCTCCAATCAATCCAAAGTACTTGTTCCAAGATTCAGAACCACGTTTACAACCCCGAACAACCAAAAACAAGTGTTCAACGAAGTCTGGAGTCTTCTTCTTTTTCCTCCTCGCCACCTGATACCCCTGCACAGCGGAAGCTAAAAATACACAGAGAATTGAAAAACGAATTTCAATTCCGTAATCCCCCGTCCTCCTCCAATCAATCCAAAGTACTTGTTACAAGAATCACAACCGCGTTTACAACAACCCCTAACAACCAAAAACAAGTTCAACGAAGTTTGCAGGAGTTTTCTTCTTCCTACTCGCCACCTGATACCCCTAGCTATGGCTGCCTTAGCAGCAGTAACCCCACAGCTGTCACAACCTGCCAGTCTGAACCAGCAAACCCAATAATAGCAGCACCAGCTGAGCGCTGCACGGCAATGCAGCGCTGGAAGTCCTGATGAAGAAGGAGACGACGGATCCAGCACTTCTAAGAAGAGAAAAAAAACGAAGTTCCTCATGAGGAAGGACAGCAGATATGGCTGCCAAGTGAAGGAAGGCAGCGCCCAAACCCAACAACAAGGTCCTGTGGAAGCTCTCGTGCAGAGCTGCTGAATAGCAGTAATGCGACCTCCATCTTCGTATCACAGCCCCAGCTATGGCTGGGCCTCCAGGAAGAAGATGCCCTCGCCCGAAATAACGCAGCAACGCTTCCACAACAAACGAGCAGAGTTTCCCCCAACCGAAAACACGAGAAAAGACCCGAACTCCTTTTCCTGCCCGCTACGTCTACCCTCTGCCTAGACCTACGACGGACTCGAAAGGCAACAAGCCAAGACTCATCTGTATCTAGATGGAAACAGGGGAAAAGGGGACCTAGACCTATGACAAGGCAAAAGAAAAAGGTCGAACGGCCTAGGACTACCAAACAGAGACTACTAGTAACAGACTCAGGGATAAAGTCCCGGCAAGGCTCAAGACAAACAAACAAGCAACACAACAAACAAAGGTTGCAGGATCAAATCCCGACAACGACGACATTGACGGAATTAGTATAAAGCATGCTTGTAGCACTGCAATTCATTGCAGATTTACAGGATGTCTCCAACGAGTTAGATGAGCTTCGCAAACAGCGTAAGGACTTAACAGAGAAGGGATGAATTCAGCCTAGAACGCCACCCTATGGTGCAATTGTCTATAAGGGCCCTAAGGACCTGCATTTGTCTATGAGGGCCTCAATACTGTAATTGTGAAGAACGCAGAGCCCCTACCACGCATTGATGACCTCGAAGACCGAGTGCAGGGTTGCTCATTCTTCACCAAGATAGGTTTGAAGTCTGTCACATTGCAATTAGGCCTGAGGATCAGCACGAAACCGCTTTTCAGACCAGGTACGGTATGTACAAGTTTGCGGTTATGACTGTTGGACTTTGCAATGCTCCCGGGTGTACCTCAACGGCATACTTATCTTTAGTAGGACTGCGGAGAAGCACGCCAAGCATGTAGACTTGGTGTTGAGTCTCCTTCGGCAGCACCAATACAAGATAAACTTGGAGAAATGCGAATTTGGTCGCACCAAGATCTCGTATTTGGGTCATTAAATTTAACGGATGGATTGAGGCCAAAATACACGACAGTAGCCAGCATACGTGACTGGCCCAGACCTCAGTCTGTGACTGAGGTGAGGTCATTCTTGAGGATGACGGGCTACTACCCTCCATTTGCAAGAACTCTAGTACTGTAGCCTCCCCATAGACTGATCTCATGCGCCTTGACACCCCATGAAAGTGGACATATGAGCGTACGCAGCCTTTAAGAGATTAAAGTATGCCCTCAAGGACCATGAAGTCTTGAAACTTTCGGACCCTATGAAGCCTTCTGTGGTGATCACTGGTGTCAGTCAATGTAACATTGGCGCGGTCCTTTCACAGCAGGAGGGGAAGAGGTTGAGACCGACCGAGTACATGAGTAAGAAGACGACATCGCAAAAATTAGCCAAGTCCACCTATGAGGGTGAGCTTTATGCCCTATTCAAGGCGTTGACTCACTGGAGGCACTACCTCCTTGGCAAATGCTTCTATGTGAGATCTGACCATAACACTCTTCGTTGGATAAGGACGAAATCTGCTCTCTCTTACACTCTGAAGAGATGGATCGAAGTCAATGATTTGTACGAGTTCGATAATCTCAAGGGAGAGTTCAACAAGGCAGCCGATGCATTGTCTAGGAGGACATATTATCTGGGCGCACTAGTGGCTGAGTTTGGAATATCCAATGATCTGACTGGATCCATGGTGGAAGCCTACCGAGAGGACCCATTAATGTCTGAGATCATTTGCAAGCTCGAGGCCTATCCTAGGATAAGGCCACATCAAACGAGTTTGTAGCGGTGGAGGGCTTGCTGTTCCTCGAGAGGCCAGGGAATAAACGACTGTGTGGCCCGTCTGGAGAGTTTTTGCGTAGTTTGTTTCTTGGCAAATGTCATGACGCTACTGGTCATTTTGGTTTCAAGAAAACGTCAGCAAACTCAGTGCAGCGTTTTTGGTGGCCCACGATGATGGATGATGTAAAAACGTGTGTGGAAACATGTCAAGTTTGTCAGCGTTACAAACCACGGTCGCAGGCTCCACTTGGGCTTATCAAGCCCTTGCCCATCCCTGCTAGCCGAGGTCAGAGTGTGTCCACGGATTTCATGAATACTCTAGTGACCAGCAAGAGTGTAAAAAGGCGCATCTTCGTCATCGTGGACTGATTCAGAAAGTACGCTAGGTTAATTGCTATGCCAGAGACCGCTAGGACTAACTGGGTACGAGACTATGGCCTTCCGAAATCGATCGTTAGTAACAAAGATGTCCGCTTTACAAGTGAACTGTGGCAAAGTACTGGCAAGTTCTAGACATAGCGGGAGATGAACCAGATGTGCGAGGATTTGGCTCCTCGGGATGCCTAAGCGGCCCATTGTGCATGTGTGCCCGCCCTAAGTGAAGGCGGGCCTGATGAAATTACGAGAGGCCCATTGCTGTCAATTTCACATTTTGGGGTTCAGACAGTTGTGTCGTGTCAGTTGGTTGAGGAAACCCAGGCCACAGTCAGCAGCATTTTGTTTCGGCCTTCTAGGCCTCCCGTGGAAGAATGTGGAAGCAGGCCCTGGGCCGCTCACAGTGCAGCAAGCACGACAACCAGTTGGGAGGCACAACCAAACGGGGCCCAGGGCAGTAACAGCGTGTGGGGAGAGGCCCACAGGGCCTACCAGAAGCTTCTGGGCACAGGCCCAGCCCAGCGAGGCAGCACACCAGGCCAGACACTTTCCATATAGGAAAGCGCTCGCTGCCTGGCAAAGCATTCGGGCACTTGCCAGTTGCGCGGCAGTGCTGCTTTAGCCTGCGTTCGCATGCTGTGGGCTGCGCTAAGGCAAGGAAGGTGGGGTGGGGGAGTTGGGATCGGAGGAGGGAGTTGGGGGGGCAGGAAGAATGTGGGGGACGCGGGAGTGGAGTCGAGATCGGAGGAGGGAGTTGGGGGGGAGGGGCGCAGGAAGAAGGTGGGGGAAGCGAGAGTGGGGTCGAGATCGGGGAGTAGGGAGGGTGAATGGGATCGCGCCCGGGGAGTTAGGGGGTGCGGGGTAAAGTAGGGGAGAACGGCGGCGGAAAGGTGAGCGGCACGGGGGG